>PVKA01043516.1:0-10871 GCA_004027165.1 Ctenomys sociabilis | reverse complement strand
TTGGAGTGCCCACTTTAGACAGGTGTAGACAAAGGAAGGGTTGTAGGAGGAAAAAATCATGATGTGTGTGTATAGACAGTACAGTTGGGATAGATAACGCTGTGCTTCTACATAATTCTATGATAGGCAAGATCTGCATTATTGGTGGTTGGACAGGATATTATGTCGGCTTTTAGTGCTATGGTCATCCACTAGGTAAATAATTATTGAATTTTTGATATAATTTCAACTATAAAAAAACCTGTAAATATAATATCATGTATGCACCTTGTACACTACCAAAACGTTATGAAAACAGTTTGCTATGTATTAATTCATCGACTCTGTATGGTTAAGGTGTTTTGAAACTGTCTGATTGACATTTGTATTTTAATAAAATAAAAATAAATGGAAAAATAAATAAATAAATAAATAAATAAATAAATTTAAAAAAAAGTAATAATCATAATAACCAGCTTGTAAAAGGAGAATGAGGAGAGGAAAAGATTACATTCCAGAGACCCTGGCTGAGAAAGGAATCCTATTGCCCATTCACTGCATGCTTTCCAAAGGAGCAGGTTATGGGTGCCACGTAAATATCATGTATAACAGTCTCCATCAAGTAATATAACCTTCAGCTCTGGCAATTGCAAAGAAAGACATTTAGTTGGTAACTACCCTTTATCAGGTGCAATTCTAGGTCTTAGAATATAAGTTACTGAGTAAAAGAATTTCCAAAACTCTGAGAATAATAAGTATGACAGTAACAGTAGGAACACAAGAAGGAGTGCGAGAACAGAACCAACAGCGTTAAGTATATTCAGTTGTCCTACAGTTCTAAGAGAATTGTATTTCTGAGAAAAACCCTGTTCCTGGAGTTAATCTTCTGATCTTAGCATATGAGCTCCTTTGGACCAAAACCTTTTGGTTTTTGTCTCTTTCATTCCTAGATGACCATAGATCTCAGGCTGTAATTCAGAAAAGGACAAAGGGAGGGAGTGTGGCAGGAAAGATAGAAAGTTAATTGCAGATAAAAGGTGTAACAGTCTTCAGTAATAAATCCAAGAGCTTTGCATATTTTATTCAGTTTCTTCTCAGCAAGAGGTCACATTTTCAGAACTGCTTTGTAACTCTTGGGCTGTATTTTTGCAAAATCTCTTGGTTTGGTTGAACAAGTGCATGTATGTGTTTAGTACATATGCAAACAGGAAACCATGAACAGGAACTTTTATTGTAATAACAATTCAAATTGGCACACCAGCATCTGGATGAAAATTTCTCCAGCTGCACAGCTCAGACATTATTGTAGACAAAATAATAATTTCAGCCACAGAGGTGGGTCTGGGAAGGGGATAGAGTGTATTAAATGAACCACCAGAGGATCAGCTAAAGACCATTCTTCTGGATTTTTGAATTCAGAGGCACAGTTTTTGCTAGAAATAGGAGCACTTGTTTTTTGGCTTATTATGGAGGAAACATGCTCTGGATACACCAAAAGATTCAGTATTGAGCCATGGATATGAAACCTTGTATTTGGATCACGTTGCAAAAAAAAAAAAAAAAAAAAAAAAAAAAAAAAAAAAAAAAAAAAAAAAAAAAAAAAAAAAAAAAAAAAAAACGTAATGTTTTTTGGTATCTAGGTTCCTGATCTGCAAGTTGAGAGCATATGATATTTATCTTATAGGACTATTCAGAGTATTGAATGTAACAATACATGAAATGAGAAAAGCAATAGACCGGGTGCAATTGCAACCAGTGAAGGGGAAGTTAGTAACTACTATTCCTAATTAGTTTAAAATGAAAAATATTCAAACAGAAGGGAATGAAAAACATAGAATGCAGAGATCCATAGGCCGGGATCATTTGATAGCATTTTTATTGCATACTTTGTGTTCTATATATAAAAAAATAATTATGATTACAGAATAAAATAGGAAATAGTCTAATGAGTTCACCAAGGACAAGATCTCTGAATTGAGCACAAAATGGGAACAGAGCTAATTTCTTCAGCAGAATCTCTCCATGACTTGCAGATGGCCAACTTTTCTCTTTGTGTTCACCTGGTCGGCCTTCAGTGTGCACCTGCATCAAAATCTCCTCATCTTATCAGTACACCACACCTATTAGTTTAGCATTCATCTTAGGGACTTCATTTTACTTTAAGTACATCTTTAAAGGTCCTATTTCTCTGTTTAGTTGTATCCTCAGAAGTCAGAGGCCAGCACTTTAAGAAATAAATTTTTGATAAATCAGTTTGAACAGATACCCAATAGTACACTGCAGTTCTGTGTACAACACTCATTTGAATTGTACTGAACTCTGAGACCTCCTGCATCAACTGAAACTAATTCCTTATGGGGCACCAGACTAGGGGAAGGCAAGGAACATTTCTGGAGAGACACACTGTACATACTTCTTCCTATCATGTAATACATTCCTATTATATCACCCCCTCTGAGTTATGAACTATAGCTACACATCAAAAATTATTAAGAATTTTGAGATGTAAAACTAAGGACATCACACAAACATGGCAGCAGGCATGTGATGGATGCTAAGAAATACTGAAAATGCAGAGCACAACAAAGAACCGCACCGCTCCTACACATTGCATATAAGCCCTCCACATACCCGTCTTAGGATGTATGATGCTATCGTGGTGGTCACATGACATCTACGACTTGGCACCACCCATATTATTGCACAATGTAAAGCACAAACTTTCGCATAAATTGATTTTAGTTGCTAGTGCTAGTGAATGAGTTCCAATGCAAAGCAGTGTTAATGCTGTGTCATTCTTCTCATGGGGCCTGACAAGAAAGGGCTTGTGGGAACTCTCAGTGCTTTCTACTGTTGTTTTCCTAAACAAATACATCTACTATGAAAATAAAATCTATTAATGTTGAGCAGCATCAATAACAAAAATCAAGAAAGAAACACAAAACAATTCTAACTGGAAGCAATTCTTGGAGAGAAAGAAATGTGTTCTCAAAATGCCTAAGATTGCTTTCTGAGAATTATGCAGTAGCCAGAACAGGTATTGATCGACATAATTACAAGTCTGATATGAAGGCTGGCACAGTTCTGGTCGTCAAGTGATGTTTTAAGCAATGATCACTACAGATGTTGTTAAAAATAATGAATTAGAACCTACAATTATTTTATTTTGGTTTCATGCTCTAGTTATTTTGACATGAATGTAATTACTTTCAAATCTCACAGACCACTGAAGTGGTATAGATTGTATCTACCCTCGACTTCATTTTTTTTCACATAAAATGTAGTATTTTTCAATTCATTTATATAGTTACCTGTAGTTTATAAAGCACTTTGGTCTGTATTTGTCTGCTTATTCACTCATTTCGCATTCAGAAACAAAAGCTCCAAGCCAAGTTTATTAATTATTTTGATTGCTAACCTGTGAGATAATATGACAGCATACCAGAAACTGTTAGCTCCCAGCCAATGATTTTTTACATTTATTTCTTAGTTGTAGAGTCTCACTTGATGCAGTGTATCACTATGGCATCTCATACCACAATTTTGGTTTCCCTTATAGCTAGTATTATCATGTGATCAACATCTTTTTTATGAGATACAAGGCAAAACATTTCTGGGTATGTCAAACCCAGTGAAGAATGCATGGAAGAGATGCTGTGGTTGAAACCTACCCTCTTACCTCTATTCTACATTTTTTAAAGAGTAGGAAGAATTTATTGAGAGAAAGAAAGCTTCTATCTAAGAGGGACAGAAAAGGCACCAGAAAATGGTTTTCCCACTAGCTGCACTTTTCAAGGATGATTTATTGAACAAATCATGAGATGAGGCATGTTCAAGGTGGGACAGCTCTATAATCACTCAATCAATTAATTAATCAAAATCAATAAAATTACAAGTATAGTCATTTAGATAATACTGAACAATCACAGGCTCTGAGATGGGACAAAACTATGATGACATGAAAAGATTACAACAAATATTGATTAAATCAGGATCAAATTGGAAAGCAATTCATGTAGCAAGCACACGTGCTGAAAAACATTAGGATACCCAAGGGAAGAACTGATTTTTCTCAGCACATAAAACTTCTTAGTAAGTCTGTCCTTTGGAATGATTCCACAACATTCAGAGTGGGAGAGAACTAAACTCGAGTAAATAGACTTGATATTATTTGACAGTCATAACCACTTCTCCTTGACATTGCATTGCCTTGGATTGGATATATTTTTTCCTAGCCAAAAATGCATTCTGAAATTTAATTGTTAATGCAATACATTGACAGATAGTGGGACCTTTCAGAGACTGTGTGGATCTCTATACCAGCAGCTTCTTCCAGAATCAATTGATCCCTACTTATACTCAATCTTATCTGATTCTGTAGTGAATGTTTTTAGCAATCTTGAAAATTTTAAAAGTCTCTCATATAACTGAAGAATATCAAGACACCTTATACTTACTTGAGTAATTACTTAAGGAACACATGGTAAATGTGGAAACATTGCCTGCTCCTGCTGTAGAATATAAAATTCTAGTGCTGAATCAGCTAGATTTTGAAAGATAATAATAAAATAAACCTGAATATATTTAACTTCACATTTGCCATTAAATCCAAATCCAACGCTAATCAAGTTGGAGTAAGAAATTGACCCCTCGTCTTCAATGGGAGAAAATAAAGACACAAAATTAGGATATTGGACTAAGTTATTTCTGAAAACCCAGGAACATTCCAAATCTCAGGAGAGCAGAAAGTTTAGTCATTCACTCATCAATTTATATTTAGTTATCAAAGCAGAAATTACCAGTGAAGACTTTTTACTACAAGTTGCATTCTCTACTTGACATTTGTACTCAAACAAAAGAAAGTCTCGCTACTCAAAGTATGTTAGAAAAGAAGAATTTCACATGCTGCCCTTGATAGTCATTTCTATTTACATTTTATTGAAATTCCCTAAGAGAGATCCATATGATCATCCAATTTCAGTATAGCTATAGTAAACTTCTTCCCATCGAAAAGTTGGGATTTCCAAATCATGTTCCATAGTTTTATAGAAGGTGCATAACTTAGAGGAGTAAGAACGCAGCTTTCTGTGCATCCAGCTCTCTCACCACATGGGCTGTGAGGTAGGTAGATCAGTATGCCATGAATACTTGGGCTTCTCACTGCAGAATTGAACTACAGAGCTAAAAATAGCAATTAGAATTGGCTCAATACCAGGCTGTTATTTATTGATTCTGTGATGTTGAAAAGGTCACATTACCTTTATGTATCTCAGTTTCTTCACCTACAAAATAAGATTTTATAGAATATGAAATGAGATTGCATTTGTGTTATGGCTCTGGAAATCCTTATAAAAATTTCTTTTACCGTGTGAATCATTCCCGAAAAAATACCCTTGTTCTGAACTCCCCACTAGAGCTCAGATCCTAAATTTGTAGCTGCAATGGTAGGCTTAACCAGAGTCAATATATAATGGACAAGAAAGAAAATCAATCAAACTGTCAAGTGAAGGAGAAAATAGAACCTGGTTGAGATTAGCACTCTGGGATCAGACAGTACTAGAGAAAAGGAACATAAACACAGGCATTCAGAGTCATATTTGCATAGATGAGAAAACAACAATTTATTAAAATAAAGTTAAGCATAATGCAGCTAATCAATCTCATAGAAGACATGAAGCATCATATCAATTGATAAAAATTTTCAATAAATTGGATTATTGTCTCATAACAAGAAATAATCAAAAATACAAATAATTATGTGACTGGAAAGTCATAAACATCTTTCTGGTACTTCTGGGTAAGGATTACAAATGACATCCAAGCAGCAAAATCACTTGTAGGGGCTTAAAAAGTACAAAATCACTGTTTCTTTCAAGACAAAATAAAATGGACATGAAAGTTCAGATGCGCCATTAAAAAATAATAAAAACACTAGGAAAACAAAAAGAAATAATTACACAGCAAGGAAGTTAAATAGAAGAAAGAAAAAATTTTTTTTGTACTGGAGGTATCATATTAATTACTTATTTAAATGAAAATATAAATGTTGTAGGAGCAAGTGCAAGGATGATACAGTTTATTGTACACACAGAGAAATTTCAATAGTGTGCATAGAAGAAAGTGAGTACGCAGTGAAAGTTGACTCAGGTAAATTTCCCAGAGAACTGTAGCAACTGAGATTGTGAGCATCCAAAAGCTGCACTTGTTAACCCTGACAAGGGATGTACTCAAATTGACAACTATGACAGCGAGTTCTGGACAGTCAGATAAATTATAAACTGAAACAAATAAAACTGAGAATTGGAAAATGATTTGTGATATCTTACTCTATAAATCAAGTTTTCTCTGAATGAGACTACATAGGTATTTCATTTACTTTTTTCCCAAATAATCAAGCAATAAGTCCCATGTTTCAAGATTGGCAGAAGAAACTTCCATTATTTTCTTGAACAATAAAAAATGAATCTGTTACAGCACCTGACTTAATTTCCTGTTTCACTAGAAACTCTGGTTTTGAAACAGCAGAAGTTCTGAGGGACTTGAAATTTCTGAAACGAAAAGAGATTAATATGTCATCAACTTATTGAGGAGAACAAGGAAATACTAATAATTAGGCTCTTAGGCCTATTGTCATGAGCAGGATTTCAGTAGTTTCTGATGAGTTTAAACTATTTCAGACATATTTATACAACTAGGCTGTCAGGAAGAGTGGAATTAAAATGTTATTTTTATTAATTTTATTGAGAAACAAATAGCAATGAGACAGTCTCAAAACCGATTTGTGGGATAGTTTCAATAATTAACACATTGCATACTGTTGTCCTCATAGTGGTTATCATAGTACAAGATGCAGACATGATATCCTGTCCAAATACTCAATACAAATCTTTCTTCCCATTAAATTAAGAGAAAGTAGCTATGTATCTATCCTAACTATTTTGAATATACAGATACAAAATGGCCCTTCATTTGTATCCCCTTTTGTTGTTTAGTTTTATCAGAGATTGGTATCCCATTGCCATTTAAATATTGTAGGTGCATGAATTCAGCAAAATAATCCAATGTAGTCCAATAGTCCATAGCAGTGGTGGGTTATGTGTAGGACTGGCAATGTCAGAAGTTGTTGACTTGAGCCTTCCAAAGCTCAGCATATAAATATGTCTTTTCTTTTTATACCTCGTTTTCATACTTTTCAGCTGGGTGGTTAAGACCAAGATAATGGAAGACCTATATAAGAAGAAATGTAAAATTTTAACTCATATTCTCTACCTGAATACTGATAATCAGTCACTTCAGGTCACCTAGGCTCTCAAACAACTGTCTGAACTCATGACAGTGAGATTGGCCCACTTAACATCTTCCCAGAATAAGCAGCAGAACTTTCACCAGCAACTAAATAAAAGACTTTAACTTCCAAATAATAATTTACTGTGTGAACACAGTAAGAATCATTCAGAGTTTGGCTTCTCAAGCCTAGCCAATCAATATTGCATTATTCAGTTCTAGGGGGTCCTCTTCTCATATAATTTATCCCTCACAGCAGAAAGTGGAGTGATCAAAAAGTTATACTATAACGTGAATTGGTGTTGGACGTCTCAGATAACTGATTGCTCCAAGGATAAGAGGTACCCATATTAGCTCTCAGAGACAATCTAAGTCTTCTTTTATTGGGCTATTCCAGATTAGAAAGTTTCTACTGTTTAGCTTCACAAACTAGGTTTCTTCTGGAATGTTGATTACTAATCCGTAACCATGATATCTTCAAGTCTCAAGAAGCAGGTGGGATTTTGAGACATGTGAATACTGAATTCCTTAGTCTAATGACAAAAAGACAAAATCTGTACAGGTCAAAACAATCCTGGACTCAAAAAGCAATCTTAGAAGAGATGTCAGGAGACTCTTAAGGGAAATTGAAATACAGAAATTAGAAGTCAGGATAATTATGCGGATGATTACTTGTTTAACAAGTACGGATGATAGGAACAATTTAAACACATGCCAGTCGGGAGAAAGGTCTACAGTGTCATGCTACCACATTGTTAAATACTTTGCTCATTCAGTGTCACTCTTAATTAGTTGAGAAAAACATCTAGAATGAGCATTTTACAAATCAGTGGATAATTTTTGAATAGGAGAAAGGTACACTACTACTATACCTAAAAAAAAACAACAGAATGGAAAAATGGACTCAATATAATGGAATAAATTCTGTAAATCCAATGGGATTGGGCCTATTATACTAAATATGGATCTAATCTAATGGAGCATGACAATAAGCATCCAAAACCTGAGTTTCATAGTTCAGTTATGAGTGAAAGATAAGGTAGTAGCAAAAACAATAAAAAGCATGTCTTCAAAACATAACAATACCTTGTTTTCTCTTGTTTATCATCCACCATGCCCCTCTCCTGCCTCCTTTAGGTTCCCTTCCTACATACTAAAGATCTAACCCTCTGTTTCCTGTAACCTGTCTTTCATATTTCATTTCATTTTTTTTTTTGGTTTGTCAGGCAATAGAAACAATGTTATAACTAAATTTGAGGATCTGATTCATTTTACTTAACATTATGGTCTTAAGGTACATCCATTTTTCTACAAATGACTCAAGTTTATCCTTCTTTATAGGAGAGCAGCAATACACTGGGTATAATCATCACTTTTTACTTATTTACTCAGTTGTTATATAAGAGGAGTCCAAAGATGACATAAGTGGGAAGAGAAGAGAGGGGAAGAGAATAAAAGTAATGGATATGTGTCATACACTCGTGCCAATCCCCCAGGATGAATGTAATCATTTTGTGCTGCAATCAAGTCCTTATTTAAAGTCAGCACTCAGGAGGCTGAGGCAGGAGAAATGCTGAGAATTTGAAGCAGCCTGGGATAGCAAAATGTTACTTCGACCATAATTTTAAGTGAAAGTAGTCAGTCACATCAGCCTAACTTTCACATAGTTTGTCATGCATGAGAAATAAAAATTATAAATAAAAAGAAAAATGGAAAGAAAAAGCATAGGAATTAAGGTGATCCAGCAGTGCTTTATCAAGTGGGCACGGGATCAAGAGCTGAACAAAAGGGAACAGAGTGGAGGGAAAGACAGTGAAGAAGGGAACGAGATGTTTCATGCGCCAGGACAAACTCCACATGAGGGATTTGAACACTACCTGTTGCAAATATGTAATGACAAAAATAGAACAGGTAAAGTAAGTAAACAACAAAAATCATCTCCAGAAGTCATGTGAATAGAGAGCTCTGTACAACCAAAAATGTGATATAGAAAATTGTTGCAGCAAAAGCTAATATATTAACCAAAATACAGTAGACTTGTATAGTAAAAGAGACATGAATCTGGAATATAATAAAGACTGGTGTACGAGTAGGGGAAGGTACCTTACTCTGGATGTGATGCATGGCAAAAGGATAACAAAACCTCAAAGAACTAAAACATTTATCTCTGGTTTACCAGAATAGCACTATGAGTGCTCAACTGCCACTGGTTTAACCCAAAATCTGCTTTGCTAGGCATCACTTTGAGACTTGTATTCAGAGGCCCACTTTCCTTAGGCCATATTCAATCTTTCCTTCAGTCATGGAGATGAGAAGAGGTGTAAAGCTGGAGCACAAAGCCAGGCATGGTGGCTCACGTCTGTAATCCCAGAACTCAGGAGACTGAGGTAGGGGAATCCTTGTGAGTTCAAGATGAGTCTGGCCTGCAAAGTGAGCTCAAGGCCAACCTGAACTGCATAGCAAGGCTTTGTTTTTTTTAAAAAAGGCTGGAACACAGGGTCATCTGTGGATTCTAAGTTTCAGAAGGCAACTTTAGAAGCAAGTCAGTAAAAGGACAAATCTGAAATGAATGACTGAAATCTCCTACATGTTGCACAAACTTTCAAGTACATAAACTCCTGGTAATCCAATGTGAACAGTGAATAAAGATGAACCAAGTGACAGACAGATTAACTGATGTGAAATAGGCAATTTTGGGGCCTTTTTTTTTTTTTTTTTTTTTTTTTTTTTTTTTTTTTTTTTGTCTTTTTGAGACAGGGTCTCACTATGCAGTTCAGGCTGGCCTTAAGTTCACTTTGTAGCTCAGGCTGGTCTTGAACTCACAACAATCCTCCTGCCTCAGCCTCCCGAGTGCTGGGATTACAGGCATGCGCCACCACGCCCGGCTTCATTTGGGGCCTTTTTGAGATTTATTTTGTTGTGCTTTTTTAAATTTTAAATTTGTTTTATTGGCACAATTTATATATACATAAAGATCATATCCATTGTAGGGAATTTGTACCTGTAAATGATATATTTTTATTCCTTTTTTCCCGAATTAGTTCCTTTAACCATCCAGAAGAAAAGCTGATTAGTATCCTGCAGCTTATGCCATTCACTTTGCCTTATCTGACTCAATTGATTTTACTTGTTATACATTTCCTTTTGTATTTCTGCTTTTCGCTTGTTATACTAGGGAGACTATACGATATTTAAGCACTCTTTCCCTTCATATTTATAAAGCATTATTTCTCTTTTGCCCTTTTATAATATTTATTTTTTTCCCTTTCCCAACCTAGTATCCTCTTTCTTTTTGATCAATTTCTTCCTATTTCACAGTAACTATTGTATATTTTGGTCCTTATTTACTATTCCATTTTCTGATACTAGGAATCCAATGACATCTAAATGTGTGTCTAAAGTATTTCACTTAATTCATGTCTCAATCCTTCTTTATGATTGAATAATACTCTAATCTATCAATAATCCACCTTTTTATCAACTCATTGGTAAACAGCATTTTGGATGTTTTCAACATACAATCCAACATTCAGGTCACCGAAGCATACAGAACACCAAATAACTTCAACCCAAGTAGAAACACACCGAGACAGATAATAGTTAAGATC
>PVKA01043515.1:0-11486 GCA_004027165.1 Ctenomys sociabilis | reverse complement strand
GACTCATCCACATGGATGACACAAAGGAACTACAGAATAATGTACAGGACTACAAGATAAACCCTGAGAGGACTTCAATGACCACATAGGAAATATAAAGTTCTTGTGTTGGTATATAAGTCTTGATCTACCTAGGTCTTAACCATCCAGCAGAAAAGTATAAAAATGAAGTAGACATCGTGAGCCCATAATATTAAGCTGAGCTGTAAATGGATATGGTCGACAATTTCTTTGAATAACTCACTATGGTTGTAGAATGCTGGACTGTGTTGGATTGTGTTGTCGAGTTCAAGCACCTAAGTTAGTTGAATGTCAATGGAGTGCCCACTTTTGACAGGCATAGACAAAGGAAGGGTTGTAGAAAGAAAAAATCATGATGTGTGTGTATAGACAGTACAGTTGGGATAGATAACGCTGTGCTTCTACATAATTCTATGAGAGGCAAGATCTGCACTAATGGTGTTTACACAGGATATTATGTTGGCTTTTGGAAATATGGTCATCCGCCAGGTAAATAATTATTGAATTTTTGATATAATTCAGGTATAAAAAAATAAGATAAGTAAGCAACTACACTCTTAATTCACTGATAAGAGATATCTGCTAAAATAATATCTGTAAATATAATATCATGTATGCACCTTGTACAATACCAAAACGTTATGAAGATAGTTTGCAATGTATTAATTCATCGAATGTGTATGGTTAAGGTGTCTTGAAACTGTCTGATTGACATTTTTATTTTAATAAAATAAAAATAAATGAAAAAGAAAAAGAAAAAGAAATGCAGCATCAGGGTATTTATTTATTTTCACTGTGTTTTCCTAATGTGTGAACTCACTACTCTACATTTCTAAGAACTGCTTTCACTGCATTCCCCCAAATTCCAGTAAGTTGTGCTTGAATTTTCATTGGATTTTAGATATTGTAATTTCTTGTTTAATTTCATCTGTAAGCCATTGATTTCTGAGGAGTTTGATATTTAATTTCCATATGTTTATGGGTTTTTTGGTCATTAATTTCTAGTTTCACCATGATGTGGCCAGATAATATGCATGAAATAATTTGTGTTTTCTTGCATATACTTAAGCATGACATAGGGACTAGTATGTGGCCTATTTTAGAAAACATCCCATGTACAGCTGGAAAGAATGTGTATTCAAATTTTGTTGGGTGGAACACCATATATGGCCACTAAGTTCATTTGCTCAAGTTCTGGTTCATTTCTGCTATCTCGTTGGTAATATATTTTTCTGTTTGACCTATTTTTTTGAGATAGGTGTGTGTTAAGGTACCCTGTTAAGACTGTGATATTGGATGTTAGATTTGTCATGTCTATTAAGATTTGTCTTATATAGTTGGGTACTCCTGTATTTGGTGCATACATATTTATGACTATTTTAACTTCTTCTTGTATTTTTCCTCTAACCAGTATGTTGTGGCAGTCTTTATTCTTGGTTTGATGTTCAGATTGTTTGTAAACAGGACTGCTACTCCTGCTTTTTTACTGAGGTCCTGGAGCATATAGTATTGTTTTCCATCCTTTGACTTTCAGCCCATGAATTTATTTATGGGTTAAATGTGTTTCTTATATGTAGTATATTGTTGGATTTTGTTTCCTAATCTACTCTGCCAAACTATTTCTCTTAATTGGTAAATTGAGTCCATTTACATTGATGGTTATTGTTGATATGTATTGACTTATGTTTGTCACGTCATGTTTTTGCTATTCATTACCTATTTTTTTCCTTTTTAATTTTTCACTGCATTTCATATGTTCTTTTCATTCTCATTCTTAGAGGAGTGATCATAATCATCCCTTTCTGGAATATCTTTTAGTATTCTGTGTAGTTTTGGCTTGGTCATCATAAAATTCTTTAGTTCTTTGTTGTGGAAGTGTTTCACTGCTCCATTAAACTTGAGATAGAGTTTTGCAGAGTATATTAGTCTGGGTTGGAATTTGTTTTCTTGTATGATTTGAAATACTTTGCTCTATGCTCTTCTTGACTTGATGTTTTGTGAAGAGACATCCACCATTATTATGCCATTTTTTCCCAAGTAAGTCTCCAGAGCTCCTGGGCTCACAGACTAGCTCTTTGCTCTTCGTGTTGCAGTGGGATCCAGAAGCTCAGAAACCAGAAGCAGTCATAGATTTTTTTTTTGAGAAGGGTCTACATGGTGTGCAGCGTGTCACTACTAGTGAGACTCATAGTGATTATCTTATTTACAGCCTCCTAAGTGCTGGTATCACAGGCATGCACCACCATGTAGTCTCAATCACTGTCTCAGTGTGCCCCAGGGCCAGACCCAGCACAGCAGATCTGAGGATCGAACCTTGGCCCCTGCTCAAAGTCACTTTAATCCCCTGAGCTATTTGGCCATGCCCCTAGCATTATTCTGGTGGGTTTTCCTTTAAATGTCATCTATTTCTTTCTCTAGCAGCTTTCAGTATGCTGTTCTTGTGCTGAATTTCTGGGATCTTAATTATTATATGTCTGGGTGTGATTTTAATTCGGTTGATATTATTTGGAGTTCTATATGCCTTAGTTACCTGAATGTCAGATTGTTGTCCCATATTTGGGAAGTTTTCTGCTATTACTTCTGCCCATATTCTTTTTATATCGTTTGTGTTGACTCCTTCTTTCTCATTGATGTCTATTAGTCTTATGTTGTTAGTCTTATGTTTGCATTGTCTTGCAGCTGTTGCATTATTTTCTGGATCTTAGTTGTTTTTAAGAGATCTTTCCTTACCTTTTCACTAGCTGCAATGGTGTCTTCAAGGTCTGAAAGTCTATTTTCACTTTCATTCAGACATTTTTGCCAAATGTTAACTTGTTTTTAAATCCCCTGAATATCTCTTTAAATCTGTTTTATGCATTCTTTTTATTTTGTACATTGCTAGTTTAATGTTTCTGTCATCTTTCTATTCTCGTTTTTAAAAAATCAGTGTTTTTAGAAACACTGAGTAATTCTTTCATGATAGTTATCATTTCTTTTTTTTTACTTGGGAGATTATTTCTGATCTGATTTCCTTTATACTTCCTGTATTTGTTCTATGTGGGATTGAGACCTGTGAATGTGTTTTGTTCTTTCTCTGGGTCATTTTACATTTCAGACAAAAGTCTTATTTTGATTTCTGTTATGCATTTTTGTGAAAGTTTGGTAGTAGTTAGCTGTATCACTGTGATCAGAGCCTCTCTGTAAAGAGTCTGTTCTTTAGATATCCCTTCTGTGTTAGAGACTTTTTATTGTGTGTGTCCAAAGATTTTGCCCTCTTGATTGAGAGTAAGATATTGGTTTCTGTTTGATGCTGTCCTATCTTTTGGTGTAGAGCTTTTGTGAGGTTATTACTCAAATACCTCCCAATATTATTACCCAAGAACATGTGGTTAAGACAGATATGGCCTTCTATTTATAGTTATACAATTAGAAACACTAACAATGGGTAATGAGATTTAGCAATTGATAAACTTGTGTAGCTAATGTGTTGATATTTTAGATCAGAAGAGCAAACATTATGACTATATAGCTAAGGAGATATTAAATTGGGAATTTGTATTTAAATTAGTTCATCTAAGTTCTATTTGGTTACTTCCATTTGATGTACCTGGAGTCTTCCAGGCAGACTAGTTCATCCCAGTTACCTGTTGCTGCCTCTGTCTTGAGAAGATGCTCCTATAAATCTGGGTCTAGGTCTGCACCCCACTGGGCCTAGCAGTATGCCCCAGCTCACTGGGTTGGGATCTACCAAACTTGAACTCAACCAACTAGGCCTGGCTTATGTCTGGCTGCTGTTCTTGGATTTTTCCTGCTGTAGCCCTAGGACACAAACATGCTGTGCCTCACTGGCTTAATGTTCTGCTCCTGGTTTAACTCGGTGGGTATATCTTCTAGCCACTCTGCAGGAAATTCTGGCACAGAGTCCCAAACAGAACCTCTGCTCTAGTGTCACTCTGCTGGGCCCCTAACCAGACCTCCGTGCTGATTCTTATCTCCTGGGTTCCAAACCAGGCCTCTCTGCTGTGAAGTTATGCTCTGCTGGGTTCCAAACTACGTCTCTCTTCTGTGAAGTTATCAACCTGTATTCTTCAAATAAGTGAATTGCATGCCAATTATGTCTGATTAAAATGGATGTGTTCATATGTAGAAAATGAGGTGAGGTACAGAAGGAGAGAAAGGGAGAGAGAGACAGATAGACAGAGATAGACAGAGACAGAAACAAACAGAGAGACAGAAAGACAGACACCAGGGTACCTAAATCTTGGGGTAAGAGTATTTAATGGGTGTAAAAATTCAGTGCTAAAATTGCTTCATACCATCTCACCCCAGAAAGAATGGCTATCTTAAAGATATCAAGTGATAATTAATGCTCAAGGGGCTGTGAACAAAAAGAACTCATGTCTAGAGACCCAGCATCGCACGCCCTGTGAGTGAGAGCTTCCAGGCCTGCTGCACTCGAGAGACCCTTCCGAGTGTTTTCTGGTCCTGCAATGCTGCTCCAGACCAGCACAACCTGTCCTGTGAGTGAGAACATCCACCACCCTTTTGGGAGCCCTGCAGACCTGCCAAAGCCAAGGAATGGTGAGTGTGTGAGAGGGCTTCTGCCCCTCACACCCGTTGACACCCAGCCCAGGCCGGGCATACAGACCTGGGGTGAAACTCTGTGGCTAAAGTACCTGCAGTGAGACTAGGGTCAAAACCATGCAGCTAATCCAGGAGCAGGTCATCTTGTCAAAGGGGCACAACAGGCTCACCTCCAAGGACAGCAACAGGAAGGAGCTGAGCACAGCAGCCAGACCCAAGCCAGCCACAAGTACATGAACTAGAACTTGGTATATTAATACCTGAATTTCATAAGGTGCTAAGGTTAGAACTGTACCAAAACTCTACACCAAAGGTCAGAGGTCAGAGCTATATGAAATGATAAAAACAAGGAGTCAAATGAAACCTCAGGCCTCGAACCCACCTGAAACAGGTGTAGAGGATGCTAGCTCAGCTGAATTGTATGAATTTATAGCATTGGCTGTAAAGAAACAACAGCAGAAAGTTATACAAGAATTCAGAGCAGAATTTATTTCTGGAATAACAAAAGAAGTACCTGGATACATAGCATCTGAAGTAAAGATTCAAATGCAGAAATGTATGGTGGAAACCCAATTTGAAAAAAAAAAAACTTTGCAGTAAAAGAATTAATAACTGCTTCCAAAGAAGATATTAATAAAAAATAGAGAGATTAGAAAACTGATGGATTCCTTGGATGAGCAATACAGGAAAGAAATACATCATATGAAGCAGAGTCAAAGAGATATAGAGGAACTTAAAATCTCAAACACAACCCTACAAAACCGTTTGAGTGAAAGTGAAGACAGAGTTTCATATCTTGAAGACGATTGTGCAGCCAGTCAAAAGCTAAGAAAAGATCTCTTAAAAACAACTAGGATGCAAGAAATAATAATTCATCATATGCAAGACAACGCCAAGATGAGCAATGTGAAACTAATAGGCATTAGTGAGAAAGAAGGAGTCAATACAAATGATATAAAAAGAATATGGGCATAAAAAATAGCAGAAAACTTCCCAAATATGAGGAAATGATCTAACATTCAGACAACCAAAGCAGACAGAATGCCAATTAACTTCAACCCAACTAAAAACACACCAAGACATATAGTAGTCAAGATCTCAGAAATCCAACACAAGAATAATATACTGAAAGCTGCTAGAGAGAAGAAGCAGATCACATTCAAAGGAAAACCCATCAGAATTACAGCCGACTTCTCTTCACAAACCATGAAGGTAAGAAGAGCATGGAGCAGAGTACTTCAAGTCCTTTATGAAAACAAATTCCAGCCCAGACTACTATACCCTGCAAAACTCTCTTTCAAGTTTGATGGAGAAGTGAAATACTTCCATGACAAAGAACAACTAAAGAATTTAGTTATGACAAAGCCATCCCTACACAGGCTACTGATAGATGTTCTAGAGAGGCACTTGAACTCCACAAAGGTGAACAGATAGAACCTATTAAATAGGGCAAACAATTAAACACAGGACAAAAAGGAGTAAACAACAGCAGGTAAATATGACAAGCATAAGTAAACACATTTCAATTATAACCATCAATGTAAATGGACTCAAGTCACCAATTAAGAAAAAATAGGCTGGCACAGTGGGTTAGGAAACAAAACCCAGCATTATGCTGTATACAAGAAACACATGTAAGTAAAAAATACATTCATTGGCTTAAAATCAAAGGATGAAAAACAATGCTGCATGCCCCTGCACCACAGAAGAAAGCAGGGGTAGCAATCTTGTTCTCAGACAGTCTCAACTTCAAACCAAGAATGAACAAATGATACAAAGAAGGTCACTATATACTGGTTAGGGGAAGAATTCAACAGGAAGAGGTAACACTCATAAATATGTATGCACCAAACACGGGAGCAGCTAACTATGTAGAACAAATCTTAAATGACATGAAAAATCTAATCTCCAAGGCCAGGCATGGTGGTGCATGCCTGTAATCCCAGCACTCGGGAGGCTGAGGCAGGAGGATTGTTGTGAGTTCAAGACCAGCCTGAGCTACAAAGTGAGCTTAAGGCCAGCCTGAACTGCATAGTGAGACCCTGTCTCAAAAAGACAAAAAAAAAAAAAAAAAAAAAAAAAATCTAATCTCCAATACCACAATCTTAACAGGAGATCTAAATACCCCATTATCCCAGAAAGACAAGTTAACAGGACAACAAATTAGAAAAGAAGTAGTAAAACTGAACCAGAGCCTTGAACAAATAGACTTGGTGGACATATACAGAGTGTTCCGCTCAACCACAGCTGAATACACTTTTTTTCCAGCTTCACATGGGTCATTCTCTAAAATAGACCACATACTGGTCCATAGGTCATGCTTAAGTATATGCAAGAAAACAGAATTTATCCCATGTATATTATCTGAGCACAGTGCAATGAAACTGGAAATAAACGACAAAAGAAACTAGAACCCCTCCTAAATACAAGGAAATTAAACAACACCCTACTCAGCAATCAATGGGTTACAGATGAAATTAGATAAGAAATTCAACGATATCTGCAATTTAATGAAAATTCAACCACAACTTATCAGAATTTATGGGATGTGATGAAAGCAGTTCTCAAGGGGAAATTCATAGCTATGAACTCACAGATTAGAAAAACAGAATGGGAACAAATAAACACAGTAATGTGGCACCTGCAACATCTAGAAAAGGAAGAGCAAACCAGACCCAGAGCCCAAAGACGGAAAGAAATCATAAAGATTAGAGCAGATATTAGTTCAGTTGAGATGAAGAAAACAGTTCAAAGAATCAGTGAGTCAAAAAGCTGGTTCTTTGAAAGAGTAAGCAAAATTGATAAGCCACTAGCTAACCTCATCCAAAAGAGGGAAGAAAAAATTCAACTATAAGCAATAAGGAATGAAAATTGTGTAATTACCATGGACCCAGTGGAAATTCACAAGATTATCAGTAGCTACTTTGAGAATCTTTATGCTCACAGAATAGAAAACACAGATGAAATGGACAGATTTCTAGAAAGGTACAAATTACCAAAACTGAATCAAGAAGATATAACAAGTCTCAATAACCAATAACAGCCAACGAATTACGAACTATAATAAAAGCCTGACGACAAAGAAAAGTCCAGGTGCTGATAGATTCACAGAGGAATTATAAAAGAAATTTACAGAAGATATAATCCCTACACTCCACAAACTCTTCAATGGAATTGTTTTTTCCTTTTTTTTTTTTTTTTTTTTTTGTGGAACCGGGGATTGAACTTAGGCCCTTGCACTTGCCACGGAAGTGCTTATTCCACAGAGCCATCTCCCTGGCCCCTCTTCAATGAAATTGAAAAGGAAATAGTTCTCCCAAAATTATTCCTGGAGACAAGCATTATACTGACACTAAAACCAGGGAAAGACACAACTAAAAAAGAGAACTACAGGCCAATCTCCCTTATCAACATAGATGTAAAAATCCTGAATAAAATCATAGCAAACAGAATACAGCAAATCATCAAGAAGATCATATATCATGACCAGGTAGGATTCATCCCAGGGATGCAAGGATGGTTCAGTGTTAGCAAATCCCTAATTGTAATACACTATATTAATAGAGCGAAAACTAAAAACCCTGTGAAACTTTCAATTGATGCAGAAAAGTCTTTTGACACTTATTCATGTTCAATATCCTGCAGAAAATTGAAATAGAAGGCCTATACGTCAATCTGACAAAAGGCATCTATGATAACCCAATGGCTAATACCATTCTAAATGGGGAAAAGCTGAAATCTTTTACTGTCAGATCTGGTACAACACAAAGATGCCCGCTATTTCCCCTCCTATTCAGTATAGTTCTGGAATCATTAGATACAGCCATCAGACAAGAGGGAGAAATAAAAGGAATAAGAATAAGAAAAGAAGAAGTTAAATTATCACTATTTGCAGATGACATGATACTTTACTTGGAAGACCCAGAAACCTCCATGAAGAAGCTAGTAGAATTGATACAGAAATTCAGTAGCATAGCAGGATACAAAGTCAACAGCATTCCTCT
Organism: Ctenomys sociabilis; assembly: GCA_004027165.1. Classification (NCBI taxonomy): domain Eukaryota; kingdom Metazoa; phylum Chordata; class Mammalia; order Rodentia; family Ctenomyidae; genus Ctenomys; species Ctenomys sociabilis. The sequence goes on along the minus strand of PVKA01043515.1, from coordinate 2,898 downwards.
ACACAGATAACAAACACACTGAGAGGGAAACAACAGAAACAATACCTTTTACAATAGCACCGCAGAAAATGAAATACTTTGGAATTCATCTAACTAAAGAAGTTAAAGATCTTTTCACGGAAAATTATAATACTCTGAAAAAAGAGATAGTAGAGGATTTCAGAAAATGGAAAGATATTCCATGCTCCTGCATAGGAAAAACCAACATTGTGAAGATGGCCATACTCCCAAAATTGTTGTACAGACTCAATGCAATCCCTATGAAACTATCAACAAAATACCTCCCAGACCTAGAGAAATCATTCCTAAAATTTATTTGGAACCAGAAAAGACCTAGAATAGCAAAGGCAATCTTGGCCAAAAAACACAAGGCAGGAGGTATCATAATTCCTGACTTGAAATTATATTACAAAGTTACTGTGATAAAATCAGCATGGCATTGGCAACAAAATAAACTTGAGGACCAATGGAATAGACTAGAAGATACAGAGCCTTTTATGAACACACTCAACCACTTGATCTTCAACAATGGAGCCAAATACGCTTACTGGAAGAAAGAGCCTCTTTAACTTTTTTTTTTAATTATAAAATGCTTTTATTTCAGGTCTGTAACACAGATTTGCCTCAGATTTTACTGAGGGTTTGGTCTTTGTGCATTCAATTACATCTTTTTGGTACCAGGAATTAGACTCAGGACCTTGAGCGTGCCAGGCAGGCGCTGGGCTGCTGAGCTACATCCTGGCCCTCAATTACATCTTGTAACAGTAATACAACTCAGCATCAAGTCCTCCAGGGTCACTCGTATTCGTAACACGCATTCTCTTATTTTACATCTTATCGTTACTTTTTACTTAATTTTACAATTACTTTTAAAGGCTCTTTTGTATAGAAAATATATATTTCTTTAGCAAATCAAAACAAGAATTTTCCTATCAATATACTGAGAAACAACTAATATATTTATATCAAAATAACAAGTGATTCAGCTATTTAAAATATCAAAAAAATCCAATTATAGACTAATGAGTACTTTCCACAAGTAATGCTTATATTGCTCTTTTGACTAACAGTTAAGACATTCAAACAGGGAATATCAATTTCAAGTTTTAAAAAAATTCTGATGATTTCCCCCACCAAAATACTACAGTAGGAAAGGCGATCTCAACATGTCAGCTCTAGAAAAACACTTCAAAAAATATTTTTGAAGACCTTTGTATAAAATGGATTTGGTACATCATCAGAATGAGGTCAAAATCTTTTACAAAATAAATTCAGGAATCACTTGCGAGATCCGAAAGAACTGGCATGGAACACCACGCTGCAGTGAGGTGCAGGCACACAGCCCACGCCAGCGCCTGCAGACGCTTGGCATCCCTCAGCTGGTAACTACTGTCCTAGCGGAGCAAATCTCATTACTCAGTGCCCTACAGGCTACTTGACCATTTACCTCCTTTAAATAAAACACTGTGCAGGTTATAGCATACACGTGAAAATCAGATATGAAGGTACATATATTTGAATGAGACATACTAGTTTAAATATCCCTTATCGTCATGAAGCAGAAGTCTAAGAATGCTATTCGGTCGTCTCCATTAGAGGCTGACGCACTTGGTCAGGAATACCCACCTTCATGTTGGCCTCGGGCAAGTGCTAGGATACGTCCGTCCGTCCCCTCCAGCCAGAAAGATACACAGCAGTCGGCACTACTGACACTCCTGGAACGCACTCATTTCCAACTTAGACTGGAAACAAGTGTTTTCACTCTGATCCGGGTGATGGTCTTGATGATTTAACATGAACCTAAACTCAATGTCCACAGCATGGAGCAGCAGAGTCGGGCAGTGACTGCGCCAGTGTGTCTCCGCAGCAGCCGGTCAGCATGGCAGCACCTGAGCGTGGTTCCTGGTCCCGAGCCTTCTCAAGCCCGCCTGCCCGCCCGCCCGCCTTATGACATGGTGCAGTCCTCTTTGCCTTTGCCCTTCTCGCTCCCTTCTTTTCTGTGGCCTCCACTCTCTGAACCCAAATCCTTAGGCTCTCCAGGGGGAACAGAAAAATCACCCTTCTCTAGGCCAGCACTGTCTGCAGCTTCCAGGACCAGCTGGCTCTGCTGTTGGGATGTCTCTGGCCACTCAGGATTTCCTGTCTCACAGGAATGCGCAGTGGGGCCTGAGCTTAGCTGCAGGGAACTCCTGGTCCCACCTGTGGTCTCCACCTCTAGAGCAACACCAGCTGTTCCAGCTCCGCAGCCATTGCCAACATCTTCAGCTGGCTGAGTGGTCCTGCCTGTTCTGTCCCCAGTGTCCCTGGTGGCTTTTTCCCCATTACCATCTTCTGGTTTCACGTCCTCCTCCTCTTGGTCCAGTTTTCCATCCAACTCGGCCTCAGGAAGACCAACATGGTCACCACTTCCAGGCCCTGCCACGGAGTTGTGCCTCGCCTCTTCGGTCACCTCCTCTTGTGCTTCTGCCGCTGGCACTTGGTCAGCACATGGCCTCAGCTCTTCCTGGACTTCACCTCCATCTGCACTGTGATAGGTCAGCTCTTTCCTGACATCTTCAAGGCTTTCTACAGGAGTGGATGATTTTTTCTTCTTGTTTTTCTTTTTCTTATTCTTTGACTTCTTCTGGGATGAATCTGATGCCTCTGTCTGGTGATTGCTCTTTCCTTTGCTGGGTTCATGATCAGTGTCTGTCTTCCCTGGGCCCGGGGCTTCTTCTCGGCCGTTCTGGGCCATGGGAGCCCTAGGAATGGTCTGTGCTTCCATCTGGACTGGTTTCTCTTCCTTTGTTTCTGCTCCTCCCTCCTCCATGCCGTCCTCCCTGCCTCCTGTGCTATGGGTGGAGGCCTCCACAGGCTTGGCTGTCTCCTGCTCTGTGAGGTCCTTCTCTGAGCTGTGTC
>PVKA01043514.1:0-10830 GCA_004027165.1 Ctenomys sociabilis | reverse complement strand
AAGACCAGACTGCAGAAAATTTCTCAGACCTACTGTGAATAAATTATTTGTGCTCCGCCACTTTCTCACCCTCCCTTTACAAAGTACTAATCCTATATAGTTCTATGAGAATGCTGACATCCTTCTGTCATATATTTTCTGTTTCTCCAATTCTTTTTTTTTTAATGTACTTAGTACAGGGCCTTACTACATAGATCAAACTCATAGTGGTCCTCCTGTTTTCAGCCTCCTAAGTACTGGGATTACAGGTGCACACCACCACACCCAGGTTCTATTTCATGAATTCTTATTTGCTTATGTTTTTCTAAAATGAAAGCATCAGCCGGGAGTGGTGGTGCATGCCTGTAATCTCAGCACTCGGGAGGCTGAGGCAGGAGGATTGTTGTGAGTTCGAGACCAGCCTGAGCTACAAAGTGAGTTTAAGGCCAGCCTGAACTGCATAGTGAGACCCTGTCTCAAAAAGACTAAATAAATAAATAAATAAATAAATAAATAAATAAATAAATAAAAGCATCAAAGCTTTTATCTCAGTAAAGTTGTTACTTACACTAATGTTACCAGGTTAGCTTGGTAAGGGGATGTGCTTGAGCCCCATTCTTATCAATCAGAAAGCTTGTTGTGAGGTTCTTCAGCAGCAAAAAGTGAAGGCTTATGTGAGGATGCACTGAGGGTACCCCAACACACAAGCTGAACCACTGAACAATGGATGAAACCTTTTTAGCTCAAGATATTTAAGAAAATGTTTCTTCAGCCATTATCAAACCTCTGAGCTATATTACAAGGGACTTTGGTGACCTCACAAGATTAAAAAACACAGGCTTTGCAGAACAACTTGAGAAAATCACTAAAAAGTCAAAAAAAAAGCAGTCACTGGATGGGAAAAAAGAATCCAACTTAATGTTTGCCATATCATATTATTTTAAATGTCCACTATTTAAAAAATTATAAGACATATAAAAAATGAAAATACTGCCAATTTACAAGAACGAAAGTAGTTAGTAAAAGCTGTTCTTGTGAAGGATCAAAGACTGAACTTATGAGATAAAGACTTTTAAAAGACTACTATAAATATGTCCAAAACAAAGAAAAGAAAATATGACTAAAATGTGCAAGAAAACTAAGAGAACACTATCTCACCAAATAAAACCTATGAATAAATAGGTTAAATTTCTAAAAAAATATAGGTGAATTCTTGTCATGTGTACAATATGTAAGATTTTCAAAAGATCATTTCATTGCCTCAATAAAAGTTTTGAGAAGGGACAAAAAAATAATAAATTTAAAGTTAGACTAACTGAGCTTAACCAGTATTATAAACAGAAGGAAAAAAGAATAATGAATACAGCCTTAGAGAGAACTGTGCATGACCATCAAACATAGAAACATATATTTAATGGAATGCTGGAAAAGGACAAAGGGACAAAATAATTTCCGAACACTCCTCAAAAATTGTATAAATAAAATACCTGTCTCTACGCCCCTCTCTATGTTTTGCCCACCTTAACCTATATCTGAGAGTGGGTATGGCTGATAGGTACCAATGCAAATGATTTTAAGGTGTGTTTTTAATTAAAAATTCAATTTTGAGATAAAAAATTGTATAAAAACATTCATCAACACATACAAAAAGTTTAGCCCACTCCAATAGGTTGAGCTACAGTCATATTTCATTAATCGAACTATCAACAGAGAAAGACAGAGAATCTTGAAATTAGAAGCCACTGCAAATGATCTGACAAGGTATCATCAATATCATTAGCATCTGATATCTCTTTGGACAATGGAAGGCAGTTGCACAATAAATTCAACATTATGATTGAAAGATAAATAGTATATTTAAAAAGACTATACCTCAAAACTAAGGCAAAAATTTAAAAAGTAAAGCATGGTCTGCAAAGATTTCTTGATGGTCTAGGTGCCTGCTTAGCAAGCATAAAGACCTAAGTTTGATCCCCAGTATTCTATGCCATGCCAGCCCCAAAACCAAGCGTGGCAGCTATAATCCTAGCCCTTGAGAGGCTGAGTCAGGAGTATCACTACAAATCCAAGCTGCACAATGAGACTCTGTACCAATAAATAATGATTTAAAAAATTAAAATCCACATAAAGAACATTTAATGGCACAGGAAAATAATAAAGACAATATTGGTTTATTTTACCTACACATTTTCTTGAAAAAAATAGTAATATACATAAAGTGATAATAACAACTATACATTGAGCTGCATGTATTATATAGAATGTTATTTATAAGATAATAATAGGAGTGGGAAAGGAACACATTCCATATAAGAATGGAGTTTTGTATATTATTGAAATTAAGTTTGTATTAATCCGATCTAAATCATTTCAATGTAATATGCTAATTTTAAATCCCAGAGCCATTATGAAGAGTAATAAAAATTATAGTAAAATGAACAAGATAATCCAAATAGTTCATTAAAAGTCACAATATAATTTAGTAATGGAAAAATACAAAGGGCGCACAGGACAAAGACACATAGGAAACAAACACTGAAATAATAGCTATAACATCCTACTATCACAGTTACATTAATTTTAAATAATTTAAATAATATTGACAAATGGGTTATATAATTATGATGTATGCATATCCTATGTATAAAAGACATATTTTAAGTTCAAAAACAAAAGTAGAGAGTTCAACTATATAGATATTTCTACACATATATAATGTATAGGTATAATGTACAACTATTATCAGGATTTTCAAGGAAAAATTAATACAAGATACATAATTTATAGGATTATTTTATAGTAGTCACTCAAAGAGTCAAGTACTAAAGAGTGCAGAAATCTATCCCTACACTAAAGACCAAAAGCATTCATCTTAGAGCCTAGATCCCACAGCAATGTCCTGCAGGAGTCCAGGCGAAGGTACAGAGCTCATGACAATGCTTCATGCAAGTCAGTTTCAGGGATCTGCTCTGGTGAGGCCCAAAGGTCAGTAGTGGCAGCCAAAGCATCTGTGGCAGTAGCCTGCAAAGTCTTCACTGAAGCCAGGAAGCAGCACTCAAAGTAAGGACCAGAGCTCCTGCAAAGCGAATGGTAGCCATTCTCAGTGACAGGGTCCCGAGCTCCTCTAGTGCTGAGAACAGCTAGGTTCATAGCAGAAGAACCAGCACACCAAGCTCCTCCAGAAGAAGCAGCAGGCTCCACTTCTTTCTCCACAGTTCTTCTTTTTATATTGCTGGTGACTGTGCTCAGGTGGGGGCTCACAGTCAGCGGTGTGCTGATTTAACTCAGCGGGGTGTTGCAAGTTGGCCATCCGCTGTGAATCCACAACAACCACTGACTAAAAGAGAACAGCAAGGAATAGATGCGTTGAAACGAAACGAAAATATACTCTAAGACAGAACTCCTCAAAATACTTAAAATTTGTAAAAGATTTGAATTAACCATTGGCTATAACAATATAAATACATATGCACACATTTGACAAAAAAGCAAACGAGCATGTAAATATGAAACACAAACAGTGACTTCAAGGGAAAAACAGACAATTCAAAACTAGCAATAGGAGACTCTTCTGCTCCATTTTCTATAGTGAATGCAAATATTCAGAATATCACACACTCTGTTGCACAGTATCATGGCAGAACTTCTTACTCTTCCCTATCTCTAACAATGCACTGTTTTGCTTCATCTTCCAGGAATCAATTTTTTATTACATTGATTTCCTCCATTATATTCTGCTCAATATTTTTGCTGCAAGTTTTAATTATTTGATATAAATGTTTATGCTTTAGTCTTCCTCACTTTGTGTTTATTCTTGTTTCTAATTTCTAAGAGAACAATCAATTCAAGATATTTCTTATTTCATTACTTATTCATTGCTACTCATTTTGATGTATTTTCTTTATCCCATTTGGTATGTGTGGATAAAATACTTACATTTCACCCCAATGTAAGTATTTTTTAAGTTTCCTTGTGATTTATCCTTTAAATTTAAGTGAAGAATACCCTAAATCTGAAAGAAAAGATTTTTAATATTTTCATTATGACAATAATATCATTTGTAGAGATAAATATATTTATCATTGATCTAAACATTACACAGTGTATATACATATATCACAAAACACCATAAATATATACAGTTTATTGATTTTATGCATCCACTTAAAATTTTTAAAATTTTTTAAAAGGCCCACAAAATTAAAAAAAGATAGTTTTATCAAGAGAAAAATGAGACAAAACCCAAATTACTAAAATCAGAAATGAAATATGGGATGTTACAACTGATCTTTCCAAAATGAAAGAAATGAAAGTATGCATAATTACATATTAATAAAACAGAAAATCTGTGTTGAAAAGACCTGGTAACCAGACTAGACAGACTCTGGGATCCAGCAGTGGGAACAGCAGGATAGAGAAGTCAGAAATATGAGCCAAAAAGTAATAAGATAGGTGAACAAACCAGCCCTGTGCTTAGGGACAGAGATCCGTGGAATATAGGTGGGGAGAGCCATCCCACTTTATTTATTTTAAATTTCATTTTATCTCATTTTGTTTTTGTTTTCATCTTACTTTTTTCTTTTTTCCTTTTTCTTTATCAAACTCAGGCCCTTATGCACGCCAAGCAGGCACCTAGGCCCCTGCGCTGTAACACAGTTCCTCCTTTCCCCTCTTTTCATTTTACCCTGTTCTAAAAAGTTCAGGAGAACTAGTCACAGCAAACCTACCCACAGCAAAATCAGAGACCAAATTCAGAAAATCACTTGCTTCATTCTTCCATTTTTGCCTTCTTCTGTAATTTTCAAAGCTTGCATGATCACCATTTGTATTCCAGCCATGGTTCTACTTCCTTTTCAGTATCTTTCCTTTACACACTATGTTTCTTAAATTTCCCCACCACAGGGTAAAACCATTCTACCAAGAAGGAAAACTTTTCATACAAGCTCCTAGTTTATGCCTAGTACTGTTACATAATTACAGATTTTGCTCCTATATTGTAAAGTGCAAAATTAGTAGTTGCCATACTTTGTTAGTGTCAAACATGTGCTTGATGCTGCTGTCACTGTTAAGCATGTCACATTAGCTAGAGTGTCATATCTGTTTTAATCAGCCAGTCTCCCTTCTGTAACAATACTGGCAAGATCTGAGGTGTTTGCATACTAACAGTAAGATTGAAAACTGAGCCAAACTGGCACCAACATCCCACTGTTAATACCTTTAGAGAGTAGTGTCTTGGGGCAGACACAAAACAAGAACTTGCTACACACATGACATCCCTGAGGAACAGACATTTACTAGACGCTAATGACATAGCTACATACTAAAATAACTTACAAGGATCAACATAGAAAATAAACTAAATTATTTTTTCAAATACAAAATGACAGAACACATAAGAAAAATTCAATTTCAGACATCCAACCCATCCAGAACAAGTCCAGAAAACAGCAAGATAGAGGAAAATATAAGATACACACCTACAATTTCAAAAATGATAGCAACCAAAGTAAAGATAAATTCAAGAGGGTATAGAGGAACTCAAACAGAAATAATCTCTCATGTGAAAAAAATAGCAAACTATAATAAAGGAATTGTTTGGGGAATCTAGAGTAGGTATACATAAAAAATCAGAGAAACACAACAAAATGATGGAAGCCTTGAATGAACAATATAGGAAAAAAATATGTCTTTTTTCATTTATTACCCATTTTTTAAAAAAACAAACTTCTACTTGTGAGACAGTAGAAGATTTTCTACTTATATAGTCATCTATTGTGACTATATAGGTAGTCAGGTTGTGAATCCTACCATTTAACTGATACTTTCAAAAACCTGCTGATGTTTCTCGGGATCATTGCCTTGCTCATCTTGTGTGCACAAACATATAGTTTTGTCCCTGTCCTGTTTCCCAGCTTTTCTCCTTACCCTCTCCTCATTGTCAAATCCTCAAGTTTTCACTTTCCTTTCAGTTGTGTTATACATTTCTATTTGTATTTCTTCTTTTGCTTTCTTATACTAGGGAGACTATAGGATATTGACACATGTGGGTCTGGTTTATTTCCCTTATGAGTGTATGTTCAAGTGGCATCCACTTCAATACAAATGCTTCAAGTTTATCATTCTGTATAGCTGAGTAATGCTCCATTGTATAAAAATACCACATCTTCTTCAACCATTCCTCATGTGACAGGCATCTTGATTGTTTCCAATATTTTGCTATTACAAATTGTGCTGCTGTAAGCATAGGTACACATACATCACTATGATACGATGTTTTCAGTTCCTCCAGGAAAATTCCCAGGGGGATAGCTGGCTTCAATGGGATTTCCAATCCTAGTTTCTTAAGGAGTCTCCACACTGATTTCCATAGTTTCTTAAGGGGTCTCCACACTGATTCCCAGCTTTTCTCCTTACCCTCTCTTTGTTGCACCAGTCTATATTCCCATCAGCAGTGCAGAAGGGTTCCCTTTTACCCACATCCTCTCCAACATTTGCTGTTGGTTTATTTCTTTATGATAACCATTCTTTCCAGAGTGAGATGGTACCTCAGTGTTGTTTTTAATTGCATTTCACAGATGGCTAGTGATGTGAAACATTTTTTTCATATATTTATTTGCTTTAATTTCATTCTCTGAGAAATGTGTATTCATCTCTGATGCCCATTTCTGGATTGAGTCTTTAAATTTGAGAGCACTAATGTATTTTAGTTCCTTATAAATTCTAGAAAGCAGACCTTTGTCTTAGTGCATATTAGTTAAGATTCTTTTGAAATTTGTGGGTTGCCTTTTCACTTTGTTGATAATTTCTTTTGACGTGCAACAACTTCTGAATAAGAGTTGGTCCCAGTTGTTAATTCTTTCAAGTGTTTCCCATGTGAATACATGTTTGTTCATGACCTCTTTACCTACCCCTATGTCATCAAGAGTTACTCCTACTTTCTCTTCTAGGAGATTTAGTGTTTCTGTTTTAATGTTTGTATCTTTAATCCATCTTAATGTTAGCTTAATGCATGGTGATAGACCTGGGTCAAGTTTTAGTTTTTGGCATGTAGAAAGCCAGTTTTTCCAGCATCATTTGTTAAAGGGGCTATCTTTCTTCCCATAAGTATGTTTGGCCCCTTTGTCGAAGATCAGGTAACTGAGTGTGTTTGTAGAGGCCTCTGCATCTTCTAATCTATTCCATTGATCCTCAGGTCTATTTCATTGCCAATACAATGTTGATTATATCACAGAAGCTTTGTAGTATAATTTCAAGTCAGGAATTGTAATGCATCCTGCCTTGTCTTTGGTGGGCAGGAAAACAATAGAAGGCATGAAATGGATTTAAACAGAATGCAGGAAATTAAAAATTCTATTGAAAGCTGGCAAAAGCACTTGAGTGAAAGTGAAGTTAGACTTTCAGACCTGGGAGACAGGGTTGTGGCTAGTGATTATGAAAGGAAATATCTCTAAAAAAATAAGAAGAGATCAGGAAATAATAACTCAACAGCTACATCACGATGCAAAGAAAAATAATGTAAGATTGATAGTTGGCAAAGAAAAAGCAATAGTCAACAAAAAGAGCCAACAACTGTTTGCAGAAATAACAACAGAAAATTTCCAACCATAGCAACAGAATCTGACTCACAGTGGATGGCTGGCACATACAGAACTCAAAATAGTCATGACCAAAATAAATCTATTACCTGACATAGAATAATCAAGGTCCCAGAAATACAAAACGAAAAAACAAAATATTAAGAGCTTTTATAGAAAAGAAACAGATCAGACTGGCAAGGTATCTCAGCAGACTGAAAGCCTGCTTAGTCAAGCACAGAGACTGGGATTCAATCCCCAGCACCACATGCTGTGCTGGGCCTGCCTCTGGGTGCACTGAGCTGGCCAACAAGGCCAGGCTTGGTGGTACACACCTATAACCCCGGTGCTGGGAGGCTGAAAACAGGAGGATCACTATGAGTCTGAGTTGTATAGTGAGATCCTGTACCAAATACCAAATATGTAAAAGAAAAGAAAAAGGTCACCTATAAATGAAAGCCAAATAGAATCATAGCCATCTTCCCAAAATAAACCTCCAAGTGAAAAAGTTGGAGTAGGAGCCGGAGAGATAGCTCAGTGGAATAAGTGCTTCCCTGGCAAGCACAAGGGCCTGAGTTCATGAAAGGAAACAATTGCCAATGCAGACTGATTTACCCTGCAAAACTATCTTTCAAAATCAATGGAGAAATAAAATACTCTCATATCAAGGAAATTCATGACCACCAAGCCAACCTTACAAAGGAGTAGTGAAAGATATTATGGGTAAAGATAAAAATGACTACAAATCCAAGAATAACACCAGAAGGAAACCACCGGAAGACAAACAATTAAGCGCAGAGTAAAATTAAGGAAAAACCAATGGGAAAATAACACAACAAAGAAAATCCAAGACATATTTACAATCATCAATATAAAGGGCTTCAATTCACCAATCAAAAGACACAGACTGGAAGAGTGGATCGAGAAACAAAATTCAACAAATGCTGTGTAAAAGAAACATGTTTAACAAAATAAATTCACAGGATAAAGGTCAAAGAATGGAAAACAGTACTCCATGTGATAGAAACCGAGAAAAAAAGCAAGGATAGATACTCCATTTGCAGACAATGTGAACTTCAAACCAAGAATGGTCAAAAAAGATAAGGAAGGTCACTACATACTTGTTACAGGAAAAATTCATGAGAAATACATAACAATCATAAATGTATATGAACAATATAAGGGGTACCCAACTACATAAGACAAATATTAGCAGCTATGAAAAATCAAATGAACAATAACTAAATTGCAATGGGGGACTTTAAGACTCACTTGTCACAGAGAGCTAGATCAACTAGACAAAAAAATAGAAAAGAATTAGATCATATATGGAGATGATCATGTGATTTTTGCTTTTGGCTCTTATTGACACGATGTATTACATTTATTGATTTATGTATTTTAGGCTATCCCCCAATTACTGGTATGAATCCCAACTGGTCATGCTTTATAATCTTCTTGGTGATTTACTGCATTCTGTTTGCTAGTATTTACTGAGTTTTGCATCTGTGTTCATTAGGGAGATTGCCCTAGTGTTCTCTTTTTTGGTTGGGTCTTTCTCTGAGTTTTGCACTAGCTTATTACTTGCCTCTAGGAATGAGTAAAGGATATTGTTTTTCTTTCAATTTCATTAAAGAGTTTGAGGAGTATTGGCATGAAATCTTCTCTAAATTTTTTATAGAATTCAGCAGTGAATCTATCATGACCTGACCTTTTATTTTCTGGTACGTTTTTAATTATGTTTTCAATTTCATTAGCTAATATTGGGGAATCTAGATTTTTAAATCTTCTTTATTCAGAAGATTAGATGTCCCATTTGGCCCAGCTTATCTTATCCCAGGTATTTTTCCAAAAGAACTGAAAACAGCATACCACAGTGGTATATGTGTCCCCATGTTTATAGCAGCATGAGAAATAAACTAAAAAGCTGTGCTATTTTTGTACAATGGATTACTACTCAGCTATGAAGAAAGATAAACTTGAGGCTTTTATACATAAATTTTGTTTTGTGTGTCATACCAGGGATTGGACTCAGGACCTTTCACTTGCCAGGCAAGCATTTATTACACTGAACTATCTTCCAAGACCTTTTATAGATAAATGGATGCAACTAGAGACCATACTCTGAAGTAAAAGAATCATCTATTCATCTTTGCTAAAGAACCAAACCTGTGAACAAAAGGACTTACTACACATTTACAGAGTGTTCCACCGAACAATATCAGAATATACATTCTTCTCATCTGCATAAGAGACATCCTTACACTGGATTATATACTAGCGAATAGAATATGCTTAAGTAAATGCAAAAAAATTGAAATTATCCCATGCATAGTATGTCACTATAGTGGAATGAAATCAGAAATCGATGGCATCTCTCTCTCTCTCTCTCTCTCTCTCTCTCTCTCTCTATCCATTGTTTAATCCTTAAGTTCTCTTTCTTTCCATTTAATTGTATTATACTTTTCAGTTTTTATTTCTTCATTTGAGTTCTTACACTAGGGAGATAATATGATATTTGCACATGTGGATCTGGTTTATTTCACTTATGAGTATAGCTTCAAGTTGCAAAACCATAGATTTATATATACAAGATGGATAAGGCAATGGTCCTAAGACTTTTCATCAGGTTTTTGAAAATATCAGTTAATGGGTAGAATTCTCACCCTAATTAACCATATATGCTGATATCTGTGAACTAAATTGTGTAATACTAAAGCCATGCTTGAAATACATGTCACTTTGGTCTTCTAAATGTGTACTGTTTCTAATATGTTAATTATTACTACACTCTCTTTAAAGTAAATTTCCTTTTAAAAAAGAAAAAGAGCCTTTCGGCCGGAACTGCCATCTTCCAGTAATTTGCCAAAATGACTAACACAAAGGGCAAGAGGAGGGGAACCCGGTATATGTTTTCCAGGCCTTTTAGAAAATATGGGGTTGTTCCTTTGGCCACTTACATGCGAATCTACAAAAAGGGTGATATTGTAGACATCAAGGGAATGGGTACTGTGCAAAAAGGAAAGCCTCACGAATGTTACCATGGCAGAGCGGGAGGAGTCTACAGCGTTACCCAGCATGCTGTTGGCATTGTTGTAAACAAGCAAGTTAAGGGCAAGATATTTGCCAAGAGGATTAATGTGCATATTGAGCATATTAAACACTCAAAAAGTCGTGATAGTTTCCTGAAACATGTCAAGGAAAATGATCAGAAAAACAAGGAAGCCAAAGAGAAAGGTACCTGGATTCAACTGAAGCGCCAGCCTGCCCCTCCCAG
>PVKA01043513.1:0-16717 GCA_004027165.1 Ctenomys sociabilis | reverse complement strand
TTTCCTCCATATGTTTCTAAATGTGATTCTTTACTTCAGATGACATGATTTCAAAGATTTCTTTTTTATTTCAGAAATTAGTTCTGCTCTGAGTTCCTCTCTCTTTACCTTTCTGCTGTGGTTTCTTTTCTTGTGATGATGTTAATTCATACATTTAAGCTGAACTAGTATACTTTGCACTTGTTTTATGTGGGTATTGGGTTTTCTCCATATGTTTCTGGATTTGATTCATTAATTCAGAAGCTTTGTATTCAAAAATTTCTTTTTTTATTTATGGCATTAATTCTGGCCTGAGTTCCTCTATACCTTTCTCCTGTTTTTTTTTTTTTTTTTCTTTTTCTTTTTCTTCTGACCCTGTTTATTTATTCATTTCAGTGGAGCTTGTGTTCTCTGCACTTATCATGGGTGAGCTCAAGCCTGAGATTACATTTTGCTCATCTTTGTCATTTTGCTTAGCACTGACCTTCGACCTTTGGTATAGTGATTTGGTGCAGTTATAACCTTAGCACGTAATGAGATTCTTGTGTCAACTTATTAAGTTTGTGTTTATCTACTAATAGTTGGCTTGGATCTAGCTGCTGTGTTCAGCTTTTTTTGCTGCAACCATTCCGGCACAACTGTGAGCCTGTGGTTCCCCTCTGTTGTGCCCCTGGCTCAGGAAGCACCAGAGAGCCCGAAACTGTCCCACACACTCAACCGACCATGCTGGGCTGGATTGGGGCTGAGAGTCTCAGAAGTTCTCACTCTCTCGGTCGCCTTGGGGCTGGGGAATCCGAGGAGTTTGCAGGCTCACTGTTGGCACAGTAGAGTCTCTCTCATGTGGGTGCCTGAGTTTTGCTCTCTGGGTCTCTCGCCAGAGGTGCAGGAAAATGGGAAATTCTCTCACACGCTCACTGGGCTGGGCTGGGGTGGAACGAGGCTGAGGGAGTCTCAGATGTTCTCACTTGCTCAGAGGGACTTGGGGCAGGGGCTCTGATGAGTTGCAGGGCTACAGGAGTACAGTAAAGTGTCTCACTCATGAGAGTGCCTGAGTACTACTCTCTGGGTTTCAGAAATTCTCACTACTTTCTCTTAATTCAATGATAAGAAAGATTTGTGCTAATCATGTTTGGATGGAATATTATATCTGCATCTTACAATATGAATAACAACTACAAAGACAACAATATGCAATGTATCAATTATTGAAACTGTTCTACTAATTGGCTTTGAAACTGTCTCATTGCTATTATCCTCAATAAAATTAATTAAAAAATTCAAAAATATTAAACCACAGTAAAATGATTTTATAATATTTTAAAATTTATTTATAATTTATTTATTTATTTATACCAGGAATCAAACTCAGAACGCTGTGCTTCCCAATTGGGCTCTGTGCCTCTGAACTGTATCCTTGGCCCAAAAGTATAAAACATAGAGGTTTATTTTATAAAACTGTGAAAAACACACATTCAAAAATTAAATTGCAGCCATCAATCTTTAGTAATAAGCAAGAGCCCAAACAAGCTGTTTTTGTCAGTGTTTCTTTTTAATATTTGGAAACATGAGTAGCTTTTGACACATTTTTAGCAAACAAGATGATAAAACTATCAAAGCAAAGTAAAAAAGATTAAAAAATGACAATGTTCTCCAATCCATGCAGAACAAAAACTAAACTTAGCTACATGCTAGTCTCAGCAATGACACTACATAAAATAATCATAATCATCGTCATCATCAGACCAGTAATCACCTACTGTAAACAAAGTTTATAGGTTATTTTCTCCTCTATTTCAATTAATCAGATTCAGTTATCCAAAAAAACTATTTTGCTACAGGGCTAGCAATAGCAGAATTCTTGCTAATAATCTCCAGAATGCTATGTAAGAGAAAATTATGTGATGATAGCCCTGACAAAATAATGGGACTATATAATAGCTCTGATTTGTGTGGATGTGTCAAATTACCCACCTTTAAGAAAACACACTGTCAAATTAAATGATATCAATATTATACCTTACATATTGATATCATTTTACTTTAATATGTATGTTTTAAGCAACACCTGACCCACTGCATTAGGAGACAAAATGACTGCAGAAAGGACAGACCCTTCCAAATATACACTCTAAGTGCCATATTCTTATCTCTAAATTTCTTACCACATTTAAAATCTTTCTAGTGATGATTTGACCTTGTTTTCTTCTAATATTCATTCTGAAACCTGTACCAATTAAATAACTTAGCTAACCCTTGAAACATTTTTCATCTCTGTTTTGATTAATAAGTGTTTTAATTAAGCATTTTAATATTCACCACGTTTCAGTGCTTTATAAGTTATAAGAAATAGAATATGTATGCTATTGCTGTGCTTGTCCAATGATGTTCTTAATTGAACGAACTATACCCAAATAGATCAAACTGATGTAGAATTCATATTCCGAAATGTTATTTTTAGTGCTGCTTTTCATCTTAGTATATTGCATGCCTTCAAGAATCTTCTTTCCATTTAATACCTACTTGTAGGTTCTAGGAGGTAGGATAGCAATTGTCCAATGCAACCTGCTTGTCCAAATTTTGTGAAAAATATCCCGATATTTAAATTTGTGGGACTCTTACTTTAAGCAGATTCCTAAAACTAACTGCTCAGCTTCATGACGCAAACAGATATCAACGGTCTGTGAGATAGCTCAGTGGACTAAAGCTCATGCTTAGGCAAGCTTAGGCAAACGCTGTTCAATCCCCCTACCACATGCCACACCAGTGCCCCCCACCACCCCGGGTGGGCTGACCCGGCCAGAGTCCTGGCCCGGTGGTGTAGACCTATAATCTTGGCACTGGGGATGCTGAAAGCAGGAGGATCACCATGAGTCCGAGCTGCACAGTGAGACCCTGCAACAGCCAAATACATTAAGAAACAAAAATAGAAGTCAGTTTCTCAGATTATAAAAGACATCTGGAGAGAATATACTACTCATTGTCACTTGATAAAGGAATTATAAAAAATTAATCTGCACAGAAATAATTCTTCTTAATTTGCTTGGTATAGAATTGTCTTAACTAATTTGTTTTGATATTTGCAATATATGACACATATTCGTCTTTTCTGCATTATTAATGTTTTTTCTCAAATATTTTCTGAGTCCAATTATATAAAAAAGAATAAAAGTAATAATATATAGCTAGCACTATTTTTTTTCAAATTTAAATATTTCTACTGTAGTTGGTTTGAAAATACTAACATGAAGTGACTTACTTCATATGTCACAGCTTCAGTAGTGAGTCACTACACAGTAGTTCCACAATTATGACCCAGTACCAAATAACACTATTTATATGTGATTTGACCACTAATAGCAGTGACAATTATGACCCAGTACCAAATAACACTATTTATATGTGATTTGACCACTAATAGCAGTGACCTCATAGGTGAGGAAATGTAAAATACCTTAATTAAGCAGTAATGTCTTGATCACTATTTATCTTTTTGCAAATATAGTCTTTAATTACTACTGTATGATACTTAATCTAATAAACAAATTTTTTGTGTTGAAACCTACCTGGTCAATAGAAGGAAAACAATTCTAAGAAAGATAATTCACAATTAGACAAGTAGACCATTAAAAGTATATCCAGTAACTATGAAATTAAAATGATAAATATAAATGTCATTCATTTCTTCTGGTTTGAGTCCTTTATAAGAATATGAAAGCCTTTATCTCTTAATATTTTCCAATATAACAGGTACAACAACATTAACTGGAAAACTTTTAAATTCATCATAGTGAATATGTTGGTTCATAAACAAATATGAATATATATATATATATTTATATATTCATGTATATATATACACATATATGATAAGTGGAATAGGGTCATATTTAGTTGTTTTATTTGCTTTATTTAAATGTTTGCTTTGTTGAATTGTCAATAGAAAGGTAGGACAATCTAATACCCATAAACATGTGAAATGGAATTATACTTTTAAAATATGTGTTGCCCAGCATATATATAGCATTTAAGACAAAAGCTTCATTATTAAACTATAATTTTTAAATGTCTATCACCTATATTAAGACAACATTAATGACAAATCAAAATTCAAGGGTAACCTAAGGATGAAAAGAAACTCAGTTTCAATCATTATTCAGTTAAGAGATTAAGTTTAGATATCTATATTTAAAAGGGGAATTATATATATATATATTAAAATTTTATCATCTTGTATAGGAGTTGGGGACATTAATATATAAAAAAGTTGGTAACTATAATATTAAGCCTGAATTTTAAAGCTGAGCTATGAGAACTTCCCCTCTGTAAATTATGGTGTCCCTAACATCATAACACAGAACCCAACAGAATTAGATATATGAGTAGTGTCTTGGTTACTTTTCTGTCTTTGCTAGGACAAAATACTCAACACCCAGATTTAAGGAAGGAAAGGTTTAATTAGCTCAGTTTGTGGAAGTTTCAGTCCCCATACTCTGGCTCCAGAACGGAGTGGCACATGACAGAGAACAGCAGTACATGATGGTTGAAAACATCAAAACAGCAAGAGCAGAAAGGGAAGAGCAGAGGAAGCAGCAGCCACAGCAGATTATCTGCCCCAGGTTGGGTACAGACTCACACTCATAATCCCAGCCTCACTTGCACCTATAATCCCAGCATTGGATCATGAATTAATCACAACCTCTAGAATCCTGCCTATGAGGCTTTAGCAGGACTCCTTTATGCACACCATAATAATTAGAATCAAATTTCCACCCACAAACCTGTTAATAAAAAACATCAATGAATAAATCAAGATTCAGGTGACTTTATCCATTAACAATTGTCTGTGAATGGTAGGCTGCCAAACTGTTTGTAAATATTTTCTAAGTATTTGATTTCATTTTTGATTGTTTCCTTGCTATGCAGAGCATTTCATTTTACTTTCAAAAACTTCAATTTTATTATTTTAATGTATTTGGTACAGGGTCTCACTACCCTTCTTGAACTCACAGTGATCCTCTTGTTTTCAGGCCTCCCAGTCTGGGATTACAGGCGTGCACCACTATGCCTTGAACATTTTAGTTTGAAATAATCACACTTCATTATTTTTGATTTTGTTATTTTGCTTTTTGTTGAGATATCCCTAAGATTCTTGCCAAGTGACTTGAAGTGAAAAAATACAGACACAGAAAAATAATATGAAATGAACTCACTTATAGGCAGATTCTGAAATTTTAAACAAGGAAATTCAACTACACAGAAACTGAGAACATAAAAGTGCTTACTGTTGGCAAGGGAAGATTGGTTGAAGGAAATGGGAGAGAGATATCAAATGTATAAAGCTTCAGTTATGAATAAGACTAGAGCAGATAGCATGAAGACTGATATTATATTAAATAATGGAAGTTTTTATAAGGGAGTGAATTTCAGTTACTTTTTCCATATATGCAAAAATGAAATGAACTGATGGATATGTTAATTTTCTTGACTATAGTAATCATTTCACTAAATATGTTTTATCAAAATCTCTCACATACACATATACAAAACAAAACAAATACCAAAAATGAAATGAATTTTTTTTTGTATTTGTGTATTTGGTATGGGTTCTGTTTGCAGCTTCCCCAGTGCTGGGATTACAGGAATGTGCCACCACACGCAGACTCAGTCGCTGGCTGAGCAGGCCCCTGCAGCAGAGTTGGAGTGGTATGAGGGGACCAGGAATCGAACCTTGGTCCCTGCACTTGCCAAAGCAGGTACTTAGTCCACTGAGCTATCTTGCTGGCCCATGAAATCTTTTATGTAAAAGCTTTCCAACATATGATATCATTAGATATGAATTTTAAAAAAGAAATGGGTACATTTTACTACACACGTATGATAATATCAGGCAATGGCTGAAATAAAGTTCTTATGAAGAGACCAATAATAATTTTAGTTTTATTTCCTTTTGCTCAGAAGACATACTGCTCATATCAACAACAGTTATTTATGTTTCCATTCTGAGGAATAAACTCAGGAACATGTGCATACTAGGCAAACACCTTCCTATTCAGCCAAATTCCCAGCTTTGAAGATTTAATTTTATTATAATTTCTCAAATACTAACTCCACTGTGAGATAATAGGATCCAGAGAGATTGATCTTTTACAGATGAGAAGGGAGCCAACAGATGAGAAGGACAGGAACAGAAAGTTTAAAAGAAGAAATTAAGATGTGTTATAAATGTGTACCAACTCCCTATTATGAACATTATAATTATTCAGTATATGGCAAACATGTACTAATAAATATAAAAAATTAAAAATTAATAAGAGACTGATATCAGACTGCTGGCTCACCTGAAATGTGACACTGAGACTGTTTTTACATTAGCAGAGAAAACCTAAAGAAGCTCTAGATGTGACGTTTGTTGATCATCTCCACCTATATGTGATTTTCTCATCATCTTTCTTGAATGATGAACCATAATTGGACTCCTGTAACTTGTAACTGTTGCTTATGGCACTAGGTAAGATGTTGGTGCTTCTTATACTTTTATGTGCAATAAAATATATTATCCAACCTAGATCACACAAAGTGCAGAGTGGTTAAAAAAAAAAAAAAAAAGAATGGCAAAAATAACCTCTTAAACGATGTGTGGCCTGAAACCACAGTCCTAAATGCAGCTTAGCCATGCTGTAGGGTGCTGTTATCACGCACAAAGTTACTGCTTCCTTATGTATTTCCTGAAGGAATATTGAATAATTATGCCCCTTGAAAAAGTGTAATTATGGCCCAGTGAATATAAAAGTGAAAATATGTGCGGTATGGGAAGAGCTGTATTTGTTTTTGAAAAGCAGAATAAAGTAGAACGTGAAATACACAAATATATAAAAAATTTAAATTCAGTGAAATAAATGGTAATATCCTAAAATGGGCAAAAGTTGTAAGAAGCAAACTGAACAGACAGAAAACATGAATAACCATTAATATATGAAAACAATAATTTTTCTAACAATAAGAAGAATCCAGTTGAAGTAAATATCTCGCCAATGTTGACAATTATAAATAGATGACATCGTGGTTCGGATGTGTCACGATAGGTCCTTTCTCATAAGTAGCAAATCGTAGTGTAGTTGGTGTGGCATGGGAGAAATTATTTATCTGAATTTATATTTCACCATGAGATCAATAGTTACATGACAATATGTGCACTATAGACACTCCTGCAGCTGTTAAAAATATTTCCAAGATAGTTTGCCTAATTGCAACTGTACTTATAATTCAACTATGAGTAGCGGCCAAAGAACCCATACAACACAGAACTCATGCAGGATTATGGGACAACAATTGTCTTGGCAAACGGCGGCAGGAATGAGCAGCGCGGAGAGCATGTGTGTACATGGATATCACTGAAAGCCCAGACGTTCTCAAAAGAGTAAAAAGATACAGCAGAGCCGGGCATGGTGACACAAGTTTGTAATCCCAGCACTCGGGAGGCTGAGGCAGGAGGATTGTTGTGAGTTTGAGACCAGCCTGAGCTACAAAGTGAGCTTAAGGCCAGCTTGAACTGCATAGTGAGACCCTGTCTCAAAAAAACAGAAAAACAAACAAACAAAAAAAGATACAGCAGATAATATATAACTTGTAAAGTTTTATGATCCATTCATTTAATATATAATGAACAGTTGTGTTTATAAGAAAAATATAAAAAAGGCTAATTTAAATGTGTGCACCATAAAAGAAAAGAAAATTAATAAAATTGGCTTATAGGGTATATCTAACATTATGCACTTTAAAATACTTTCTTAAGCATAGTATAATGCTAAAATCTAAATTTATATTGGACATAGTTATTCCATGTCATACTCATGTTCCTATACATTTGAAATGTTTTATAAATATACTTCCGATATACCAAGTTCAGTTTCTTCTTTTACAAATAATCTGACCTAATATTTTAATTATTCAGTATATGTCAAATGTGTACTAATAAATGTAAAAAAAAATTAAAAATTAATGAAAGACTGATATCAGACTGCTGGCTTACCTGAAGTGTGACACTAAGTCTGTTTTAACATAGCAGAGAAAACATAAAGAGGCATATTACATATTTCCCTTCATCTTGAGCAGCTCCAAGGAGCCTTGCTAACTTACCATGCTGGTTTTCTTTAGTCGTGTTCAGTTATGGAGAGGAGACTCAGAGCTCCAGCGTGGGCTCTCCTTCTATTATATGGTTCTTTCACAGGTCTTCCTGATGAATATTTTTTCTTGATTTTCATGTACAATGCTCCCAGTTACCCACAGTTTGTCAACTCTCTGTAACACTCTGTCTTAAATGATGTTCACATAAGAAGAAAAGATCTCCTAAACACTTCTCTTCTATTTACATCCTTTCCTGAACTCTGGTTAAGCTGAAATCCAATACCTCCTGTCAGTGCACAAGACAATCTCTTGGGCCTTTTACTAGACTGTTTGTTCTACTAATTTGAAATGTATAGACAAGTTATGAAAAGCCATCCTCCTTAGGGTTATGAATTACAGAAAAAAACCACAGCTGATGGATTCATTTGAGCTGCTTCTGTTCATTCTCATGAGGTGGGCCTTTTCCTCAGGGGGACCAACTACAGGATGTTGAGGGTTGTGCACCATGCTTTTTCTGAAGACGGGTGAACATTGCACTCCAGGCTTGTGACTCATGCTTAAGTTAATTTTCACCTGGAGGCAAAGGAAATTATAGATGACTAGATTATTGCCCCTTTAATCCCCTCTTGAGAAGATTGATGATATTTCCCAAACATTAATGCAATTTTTTAATATATGAGCATATTTGTGGACTGCATTAAGTTAGTTATCCCAGAAGACCATTAGCCAAACTGAGAGAAGGATAAAAAGGTGAGGACAGTATGAATTAATTATGTTTGAACACAAAGCTATGGCCTGCCTAAATTTCTCAGCAAGTCCCAACAATTCGTTCATTAATATGAAAAAGACTGTCATAACAAAGAAAAACCAGGACTCTTGAAACCGCAGTATCATTTATCAGTTGCCAATGGAAAACAGGAGCTCCAACAATGAATTAAATTTGATCAGAATTGCAAGTTTTAAGAAATTTTGAGACACTAATGTATGAACAAACATTTCCACTTAGTAAATACACTAAACACTTGAAAACTGAACTTGAATAACAGATATTTGTACTTCTCTACTAATAGCAGTATTATTCATGCTAAAGAAAATATAAAAGCAATAAATTGTTCAGTGATGTGTAAATGTACACAGAGAATGCTGCTATATCTTTAGAATGAAAGAAATTGTGGTATATGATGCAATCTAAATAAAACTGCACAGCATTATACAAAAGAAAATAAGCCTTTCTCATAAAAGCAACATACTATATTTTACTGAAATGAATTACTTAGAACAATTCCTCTTTATAGGAGATAGAATGGTGATTGTCATAAGTTGGTGAGAACAGAAAATATGTTTTTGATTAATAGATAGGTAATTTTTTATTGAGTTTGAATTTCAGTCATACTGAATAAAACGAATTTTGGAGGTGGATGGTGGCAGCTACACCAACATTTTAAGTGGATTGATTTATTGCTGCTGAACTTTACATTTAAAACATCTTAAGACAAGAAATCATGTTTGGAATTTTATTATATTTTAAAAATAATATCCGAATTAAACACTACTACTGTTATTTGTTCATTTTTCTACTCATCCAATTTACTGATTTTTACTAGGAACTGAAAGTAGAGTGAGCAAAGAAAAATAACCTTGTTTTTTGTTGTATTTTCTCATAAAGACAACAAAATTGCACACGCGCAAATTCTACCACCTTATTTCACTTCTTCATTGTGTAATATAAAATGAGGTACTCTTGGAATTAATCTTAGAGGTGCATTACTGGGGATGAAACTCTGACTGTAAGCTTGCCAGGCAGGTGCTTACACTGCTGAGCTACACACCCAGTTTTCTTAATCTTAGAGTTCTGAAAGAATTAACCTTTTAAAATAATGAGTGACAACTAATAATTCCCCTTATATGCTGCGTATTTTGCTGCTACATACAAAGGTGAAGTGGATGCCTAAAAGTACTAAAGCCTTCAGGAGTGAGGGCTCTAAAGGACAAGGACTAAATTAAGTAACATAAGAAGCTATATGAAGTGATTTTCACTTCAATTTCTGTATGAGAAAGATATACTAAACAGTAAATCTTAGCAAATTGATTGCCAATTTGAATTCCTTCTTTATTTGACCTCATATACATTTTGTACAAGACAGATTATTTATTTTATAAAATGTTTTATTTATTGAATGAAGTATTTATGATGAAATAAATAAAATAATATGATTTTTATTGATTGAATTATGAAACTACAATTAACCGAGTAAAATTGATTGCATTGGGGTAAACGTTTTTAAGAAAACAATCTTTTATTTTCTCTTTTATATAAATTCATACCTTTAAACAGTATATACCAGAGAATTATGAAAGAAAAATAGAACTTATCATTGTGAGATATCAACAAGATTTTCCAGTTTCTGTATTTCACTGTTTGATAAAAGATGAATTTAATAAGATGATGCAAAAATTTTGTAAGCAAACACTTTAATGATATGATCTTTTCTGTTTATTTCCACAGATATGCAAATTATGCTTCAGTTTAAAGATAGGACTTAAAAATAATCTATGTTTCTAAAGAATAAACAATGTAGAGTAAGAACCAAATGAACACATTTTTCAATAACATCCTTAAATGTGAACTCATTTTTAGGTGAAAATTCATCTTCCTCTTGCCCGCATAACTCTAATACTGTGAGAAAAGAAAAGGAGCTTTTACCCTTTAAGATCTCATGGGATCACTGCTCTCTTCTGTTTCATCACAAGGGTCTACCTCGTCGGGGGCACACTGAACCAGAGCCATACTCAGAAATTTTCTGCAGCCAAAGTGAATCTAAATACCACTCTAACTCCTAATCTAGCCTCTAGACTTTGCTGACTGTTAGAGAGCTGTGAAATTTGTTGTTACTGTGGAGATATTGAACCCTAATACAATATGGCTTTAAAAAGCATAGTATTGGGGAAAATGTTCATGCTGTCAAGAGTGAAGATGAAAACTAATTAAGTTCCTGCGCATTTTAAGGATCATAGTTTATTTATTATTTGCTATAGTAAAATATTTGCATATGGCAAATCATTTAATTATCATGATAATAGAAAAGAAGATGGGAAATAATTAAGATTAAAAGAAGATTAAAAGTTCCTTCCAAGTTACTAGACAATGAATGATCTAAGATTTAAAGCCAGGCCAGTTAAACAAGATAATCATTATCATTCTACTGTAAGTGTGGCATTCCTTACTTTCATGGATTTGGTGATAAATCTAAGAGTAATTGAAAAATTCAATTAAACACAATTAATTAAAACATTACTTAAAATTTTTAATCTTGATGCACTAAATAAAATATAAATAAGAAGTCTAATTGCCTCAGTCTGATTCATTTTTTGTCACCTTGGAACTAACTTATTAACACTGTGTGTCCTTGAGGTTAATTTGGTGCAAAATATTCAACAGACTATGGCTAATTCTCCCCATTATTCTTCTGAAATTGTTGTACTGACAAGCACTTAATTTTAGCCAATGAAAATGTTGCCGTACTTAAATTATTAGTGGATTAAGACAGATCATGTTATGTGAGCATCATTAGTCAAAGGGAAAATTTCCCTTATATTAAAAGAATGAATTTGAGACATATAGAAAAATAAATATGCAAGTAACTATAAGGATTGTTAATATTTGGTTTTACGGCTGGGGAGATGGCTCAGTGGGATAAGTGCTTTCCTGGCAAGCACAAGAGTCTGAGTTCAATCCCCAGTTCCACAAAAAAACATGGCTTTAGTTTTCCTAAAGGAAAACTATAAATTGTGATTTTTTTTCTGCTTCTATGAGACATACACTATCACATCAACACATGCCTCTTAATGTATTTCAGTTATTTTGAGTCTAATGTCTGTTACTTTTAACAGACTTCTGTCTTAGTAGCTAAAACACTAAAGCACACAAACTTTTCAGTAGTGCAGTATTATCATACCTGCAATTTAAGGCCTAATGAATTGAAGGTGCAAAAGTCATGCACGAAATAAAAAAGACTAATACAAACTTCTAAGTGAATTGAAAAATAATCAAGAGTGTCGGAGATTACAAACATACGCAAAATTATTTTATAAAACAACAGCACCTACACAAATTGAAAATAATGATTCAGGTATTAGGGACCTGGCCAAGTTCACAACTATCTGTAAGTGAAATATGACAAGGGGTAAAATAAGCAACAGATGGTCAAACACAAAGATCTCATTGTCTGGCCCACTATTTATTGAGCACATATGCACATTTTCAGAATGGGGGAGCGCACTTTTCCTGGAATAGAGAGGTGATTGCCATGGGCTAATGAAAATAACAAACCATTCTTGCAATGATGAGAGAAGGGTCAGTAAGAAAAGGTTTTATTTCTGTTATGACCCTGCTTTAAAGATCCATGTCTTCCTCAGCAGGTCCATCATTCCCTGTGAGTGAATACAGAGTCACAATCTGTAGATCTTTAGCAGTGATGAGGTGAAAGCTAGGAGTTCCTATGTTTCAGTTTGGTTCTCAGAGTGGGACAAGGTTGGCCTTGGACATCCTCTGGACAGTGTTCTCCAACACTGGAGTAAATAAATTTTATTTCCTAAATATCTTGGGGTTTGGAGGCAACAGATGGTTCTACTGAGAGAAACACTAAAGGGAAGACATTGGAAAGATAGAGTTGTAAATATTATAAGTTATACAGAGAGGGATTCCAAGTATTTTATAGGTCACATATCAGCAAAATGAACTTCTATTAGCTTAATACTAAAAGTTATAGTGTAAATCATTTCAAAGTTGGTCTCAGAGAAATAGTGTCCTTCTTACAAAAATAATTACTGGAGAAGCTAAGACAGGAGGATCATTATGAGTCTGAAGTGCGTAGCCTGGGCAGAGTGTAGTGGGCAAGGTTCGATCCCTGGCATGCCACGCTGACCCTGCCCCAGGACTATGCTGAAACTGTGATTGAGACTGGGCCTTAGAAGGCTAAAAGCAAGAGAATCAATCTGAGTCTAATTGGCATAAAGAGATCCCACTAAATAAAAAAAAAAATGAAAAGAAAGAAAAAATATAGAGAGAGTTTCATGGATCTGATAGTTAACAATCTGGATTCTATCAAAAATTAAATTTATAAACTGTTAAGCTCTGTAATAAAAATGTTAGAGAAGAAAATTTTATGTAAGACTTAGAGATGAGCCATAGAAGCAAAAATGTATTTATAAAATATCACTTCATATTATAGGAATCTCAAAATGAAAGAAATATAGATGAAGAAATTCTTTAGTAGTCTCATTTGAAATATTTATGAACTGAAGAAAAAAGAATCTTGGTTTACAAATAATGTGTTGGAAATATTAGAGATATATTAACCATATTACAAATACAAAATTTAAAACTGGAGAGATATGAAAGGTAAGTGGAAAATATCAAGATCCAAAGTAAGAGGAATTTAGGAATGATACTCCATGAACAGAAAAGTGAATGTCAAGTAATTACAGAAAATATCCATGATTAAAGGAGAAAATTCAAAAATTTATTTTTAAGATTATGTAAGACAGCAAAGCTTTTATGGCTGGTAACAAGAGATATTGCCTTCCTTAAAAATGAAATATCAATATGTAAGTGACAGAAATAAAAATATTGTTTTACAATTGCTATATATAAAAATTTTGTGATGACAATATTAATGTCACAAAATAGACATCACTTAGAGAATGTTTATATAAAAACAAAATTTAACAATTGTACAATGATTAAGGACTCAATTCATTGAAGAGTTATAAGACTCCTGCACCTTCTTGATGTGAGACTGCTTAAAGTCAGGAAGTAATAGTTGGAGAAATGATCACAGTTATTTTCTCTATGTAACTAGTAAAACATCTGGATAAAATGGTTAAGAGGCACATTAAAGATACAAATCATACAATTATGCACACTAATATAAAAATGATCTGACTGTGACAAAACAAAAATAGAAAATCTATAAGTATTACAAGTATTAAAACAACTAAATATAAAGGAAATAAAATACAACAACAAAAATAAAAAACACCTCCAGTTTTTACCAATAATTTTTAAAATCGTTTCAGGAGGAAAAACATACATGGAGTTATGGAGCATAGAAGACACGAGGGAAGGAGCACTTCATGATCATTTTGTAAAAAGCTGAATGTGGTTTTACAGCATGGAAAATGATTGCAATTCATTTGCAGAAAGTACACAGTTTTTATTAGTTTATATCTGCACTTTCTCACATTCCTTTTGACTTTTCTATGTCTCTCTTTTAATCTGAATTTTTAGCTTTGTCTATTGTCCCTTTTTAACATTGTTTGCACCATGACCTCTATTTTCTTATCTCTTGCTATACTGATAGGTATTCAATTTATACCTTATTCTGAGATTTTCTTTTATATACTGTAAATGAAATCTGTATTAAAGCTGAAACATTTATTGTCTAAATCCTTTATTTTTGTGGAGACTTTTTTGTTATATGTTTACCAAATATCTTAGACACATTCTTTGTCACTAGGACAAATAACTCACATTCACAATTTAAGGGACGAGACAGGTTATTTTAGCTCCAAGACTGCAGAAAATTTAATTCAAAGTATGCTGGTTCCCCGAAAGTAAGTATAGGATGAAAAGGTCTGGTGGAGGAAAGCTGCATGCCTCATAGTGGCAGGGAAGCAGAGTGCGAAGAGAGGAATATGGGAGGGAGAAATCTTCCCAGGACATAGCTCCCATTACCAGCCCATCCAGTAGGATGTCACACTCTCACAGCAAATCAGCTGTAGCATGATCTACTCCCTTTGTACATGCATGGGGATTGCAGAGAACTACAAGATTTAACCATAGTACCCAGAATATAGATATTGTATTGTTATAGTTACCATTTAAGAGAATTTCTATACATTTTTAAATGTTTAAGCCTTTTCATCATTTATAAACCTCTGAACAGTTTTATTTATAAGGAGCTTTCTATAAACTTAAATAGTCTGAAAAGAATGGAGACAGTGCTCTGAGGTAAAAAAGGTGACATCCAGGAATAAAAATGTCTCTGTCCTGGCTACACCTCTGTTTGTACATGTGTGTGTTTGCATGCATGTTGAGTTTAGAATTTGTTATTAGTGATGTCAAATATCACTAAAAGGAGCTCATCTTTCATAGCATTTCTTGCCACAGATTTCCTCTGCTCTTCCATAAGTTAGGGCCATTCACTCTGCTTTATCTGCTTAAAAAGGCAATGTTTATATTTTTTTCAGGGTATAACATTCTGTGGATAGATCAGTACTCTCACAATATTTTGTTATTGCTGAAATACAAAGGATTCACCTGTAACATTTCTCTTTCTGAGGACTATTTTTTTCGTTTCATATTTTTCTACAAATTTTAATGCTCAGATTTAACGTTTTATTTATACTGGTCTAGGACGAATGTCTAGTTCTAGTGATCCTCATATTAAGGAGACACCAAATATAAACTCATGTTTGTATGATACTGTTTCAAACTTAAATTTTATAACATTGAGTTGAAAGTTGCAAGCTCATTAACTGTACAATGTTACTCCAGCCTGGACTGCCCTGCAACTCCCCTGAGCCCCTGCCCCCAAGACCACCTTGCGATTGAGAACGTTGGTGACTCTTCTGGCCCCTGAGCCAGAGCAACACGGCCCAGTGAGTGTGTGGGAGAGCTTTGGAAACCCACAGTGCTCCATAGGTTAGGGGCACAGCAGAGGGGAACCACAGGATCACAGTTGTGCCAGAGGGAAGAAGCAAAAAAGAAACTGAACACAATAGCTAGAACTACACTAAGCATAACTGGATAATCTCAAACTTAATAGATAGGCACACGAACCTCATTACATGCTAAAGTAGTAACTGCACCAAACCTCTACACCAAAAGTCAGAGGTCAGTGCTATACAAAATGACAAAGACAAGGAGCAAAATGCAATCTCAGGCCTGCAGCCCATCAACGATAAGTGCAGAGGACATAAGCTGAAGTGAAATGAATGAATTAACAGAGTCTGAAGCAAAGAAACATCAGCAGAAAGGTATGGAGGAACTCAGACCAGAATTAACACCTGAAATAGAAAGAGAAATTTTTGAATGCATAGCCATCTGAAGTAAGGAATCAAATCCAGAAATGGGCCCAGCCCCAGAAACTGGCCCGAGTCAGCACGGCTGACTCCACCATCCTCCTTGATCCTGTGCACGCACGCCCAGCCCCAGAGACCTCCCGAGCCAGCGAGACCCCCTCCAGTAGCCTACTCGATCCTGCCCATGCTGCCCAGCCACAAACAGGCCTGAGACGGCGGCTCACTAGAGCGGCCTCCCGGATTCCGCCCCAAGGTCTCCCAGCGAGTGGGGATTTGCATGACTCACCAGGCTTCCCAAATCAGTGAGAGTGTGGTGAGTCTGAGGCAGAGCCATTGGCTTCTTCCCATACGCTCTATCCGGATCCCTACCCCCAAGCCCTCCAAGCCAGTGACCTTCCTGAAACCTCAGAACCCACTCACCAGCACTCCCCAGATCCCCTGCCCTAAAGCCCAGTGAGTGAGTGGGAAAAGCTTAATGTCTAAGAACACAATCTTAACAGGAGACCTTTTTTTTTTTTTTTTTTTTTTT
>PVKA01043512.1:0-16643 GCA_004027165.1 Ctenomys sociabilis | reverse complement strand
TTTTCTACCTCCATTTCTCCCATTGAAGGCTCAGCACTAGGCCCACATCCGCCTTTGTGCCTCCTCCCAGTGAATCCAATGTTTTCAGGTTTTGTCCTTGCGGGGCACCTTGCACTTAAGCACTTTTGATTTTTATGAAGGAAGAATATGCACAATAATATTCAGCGTGTGTGTGTGTGTGTGTGTGTGTGTGTGCCTGCTCCTGTGTGTTCATTGCCTTACTTTAGCACTTGCCTTATGTTTGAAGGCTTCCATCTTTCGTCTATTGTGCACTGTGCTGCTGTGAGGCATTCGTGTACATGTTTATGTAGAAAAGTGCCCACTTCTACTCACATTGCCGACAAAAGGAATTTCTGGGCCTCGCAGTGAGCCTGCATTTACATTTCTGAAGATGAACCAGAGTGTTTGGCAAAACTGCTGTACAACTTTCCATCCCTAAAGGGAATGTAGTGGGCTGATGAAAATCTCCAACAAAAGTGTAAATGAAAAATCTACGACAGTAAAAGCTGTATTGCGTGGAGCCTCCTCAAAATGACCGAAATACACCCTTCCAAGAATACTTTGCTGACAGCATTTTTGGCATTGGGTGTCTAAGATTTTGCTTTCATTTTAAAACCTCAGGTGTATCTCAGCCTTTTTACCTCAGCCGCCCTACTGGGTGTCATGCGACGTCTCACTGTGGTTTTGAGCTCGGTCTCTAGTGGGTTGATATCAGGCCTCACTTCCTGTGTTAGCAATCTGCAGCATGTCTTTTCCTGAGAATGTCCCATGTAAATGCTTCCACTTGCTTTTTAATTGTTTTATTGGCCGCTTACTGTTGAGCTGTGTATAGACATTTAGCTGAGTGATTTGTGCTTTACTTCCTCATCTCTAGGATGAGTTCTAAATCTTCCCAGGATTAAGAAGCTGTGATGGAACAGGCCAGCAGATTGTCCATGATGTGGGAGGAGATAGGCAGACAGAGCTTCCCCGAGTCATGCACATGGCCCACGTCTTCTTAGACCCTGGGGAGCCCTGAGCTCACGACCCTCACGTAGGCAGGGGCTTTGTTGTTTTCTCATGCCTGCTGCTCTGGCTCCCTTGATGGTGCTGATAGGACTGGACCTGACTCGTGGCTGCAGACTGTCTCTCAGGCCATGATCCAACCTGAAAGCAGCCTCTGATTGGGCTGAGCTTATCTACTTCTGATGCAGAGGTATGTACTTTGCAACTGTGGCTGTAGGGCAATGGCATCTGATGTTGGAGCCACTCAGAGGCCTCCACGTTGGCGATACCATTCCCCTGCCTCATCCCTCTTGTCTTGCTGGTGACTCCACAGCACAGCCAGGTAAGGTGGAAAGGAGAAGAACTCCATGAGCTCACTCTTCTGTCAATGGTTGAAGGGCCGCAGCTAGAGATGCTCTCCTTGCTGCTGGAACTCCAAGCTGCTACACATCAGTACATGGCGAGAAACTGAGAACTCGGACCAAGACCTGAGAAATTGGCTTTTATGTCTGATCCAGTCTCAAAACCCATTAACCCTTGAGTTGTACTGGGCTTTGTGGATCAGTTGCTGAAACCTCAGCTCCAAAGAGCTGTGAAAATCTGCACCCACCCTCATATCTTCATATCCAGTTATGGAAATTACATTGCTGTGTGAGTTTCACAGGTTAACATTATAATATAGGGATGGGAAAATTTAAGTTTCTGCTAATAAATGAGATAACAGAGACTGACAGCTCTTCTTTCCTTAAATGATTCAGCCATTTTCCCCCCAACTCTCCTTGGAATTTTTGACTCTTAAAGCCCTCTGGAGATGGTTCAGTAGCAAGGATGCTGTTACCTCACTGATGTGCAACCACTTCTTATCCAGGATTGGAAATATTGAGTCCAAATAAGTAGAGAGAATTTTCAATAATGATCTGAGCAGAAATCAGTGACCTGAAAGCCATAAAGGGCTTAAACTAAAGCCTCAAAGTGTGTCTTTGAGAAAAATTAAATTGATAACCTAGTGAGGTGAAGAAGCTTGGAGTTCCCTGTGAGGAATAATAATTATGGTGCCATTGCAAAATTAATAGATGTTAAAATGAGTATAAATTACTAGCATAAAGAAGTTTATGCCCATGTGTTTAACACACTGATAAAATGATCAAATATTTGAATACCAAAGACGGTATGCTCCCTCAAACTTCAACACGCTCAAGGGTCCAATGCTAGAAACACTGCTCTTGAAAGTGCTGTCTTCACGCTCCAGCTCCAAACGGCTAACTGATGAATGCTAAGAGATGGTAACAAAGGAAAATCTGAAAACTCCACACAATCTCTTCTCTCCTCATTCTGTGAGCCCTGTATAACCGTGGCATCGAAACAAGACAGAGAGATGACAGGGAAAGACAGCTGAAATCCAGGTCCTTCAAGAGCACAAATGGAAGCTTCTGAAGAAATCCTGGTATCTTGAACTGAATAATATACCTAATGGTCATAAGTGTTATCCTCGTTTCTAAGATGTGCTATGACCAGATAAGAGGGCTGCCAGTATAAAGGGAGACATTTAACAGTCATTTTCTGTCCTCAAAGATGCTCAATATTTTTCCTAAGTAAATTATATATAGGATTTTGCTACACTCATCAGTTGAAGAAAGCTTAGAGCATTCTTGGCATTGACATTTGGTAGACAAAGTTTTTTAAATTTGTTTCTAATATAAACACATAAGTCAAGCTGTTTCTGCAAGTGAAGGTATACCTGGAGAGCTGGTGGAGAACAGCGTCAACTCCTAGAACCTCAGAAGTAACACTACATTCTATATGTGTATAAAAGGTCTTCATCTGCATATCATTTTATTTTCATTTCCTGTTGGAAGGAACAAGTACTTCCTCTGAAAACACCTTCTTCTGTTCAGATTTCAGGTCATGAGTCAAATATACCCTCCTCAGGAAAGTGCTCCCCAACAACTGAACATAAAGAAGCACCCCTTCTCATTTACTGATGTGCTGTTGCTCTGTTCTTTGCTTGAAGAAGTAATTTCCTCACTTAGTCTCAGAGTCTGGGCTGGATTAAATGTTCTGTACTTCTTTTTCTTAATTGTTTATTCCTTTTTTATATATTTTAAATTTATTTTTTTAATTAAAGAACAAGTAGCAATGAGACCCTTTCAAGATAAATTAACAGGACAGATTTGATAAATTAATACATTGCAAACTGCTCTCATAAGGTTTTGGTATCATACAAGGTGCATACATGATATTATACTTCCAGACATTATTATAGCAGATGTCTCTAATCAGTGAATTAAGAGAGTGTAGCTACATATTATTTTATTTTTTATAGCTGAATTGTATCACAGATTCAATAATTAATACTTTCTACCTTGTTATCTTCCTAGTGTCCAAAATGTCCAAAATGCTAGAAGCCGACATAATATCTTGTCCAAGAACTATTAGTGCAAATCTTGCCTCTCATAGAATTATGCAGAAGCACCGCATATTTATCCTAACTGTACTGTTGATACACACACATCATGGTTCTTCCTTTGCATAACTCTTCTCTTCTTGTCTGGACCTGTCAAAGATGAGCCCTCCATTGCCATTAGAACAATTTAGGTGCCTGAACTCCATGGCACAATCCAACACAGTCAGCATTCCGCAATAATAGTGAGTTGTCTGAAGAAGTTGTTGGCTATAGCCATTTACAACTCAACTTATTATTATGGCCCCACATTATATACCTTATTATTTTACTTTTCTGCTGGATGGTTAAGACCAAGATTGAGCAATCCCCATATACCATAAAATGTAGTTTTTCTTAATATTGAGGTCAGTGAAGTCCCCTCAAGGTTTATCTTGTAGTCCTGTACCTTATTCTGTAGTTCCTTTGTCTGTGTCACCCATGTGGATGAGTCACAACCAATGCTTGAGCAGTTTGCTCTCTGTGAGAGCCTGAGAGAAAGTTTTCTCTCTATGTGACTCTCCCCAGGCACACTATACATTGTCAATCTCTTTGCTCTGTGGCTCCATAATCTCCTTGATCAGAAAATTTGGGGCACAACTGAGTTTCATGATGTTATAGTACAGGTTCTCCTATGTCCTGGGTTTTCGCTGACCTTGAAAGGCTAGGGCCAAAATGTTGACTCACCTTGTGGCTCTTCTAGTTTTTCAATTTTGATCTGTGAACTTAGGTTATTAACCATCTAGAAGAAAATCTGATTAGTACCCTGCAGCATAAGCCGTTCAGTTTGCCCTAACTATCTGACTCAATTCTTTCAAAAAGTTTTGCAGGTTATAGTAGTCTGGGCTGGAATTTGTTTTCATACAGGACTTGAAGAACTCTGCTCCATGCTCTCCTTGCCCTCATGGTTTATGTAGAGAAGTGGGCTGTAATTCTGATGGTTTTTCTTTGAATGTAATCTGCTTCTTCTCTCTAGCAGCTTTCAGTATATTATTTTTGTGTTGGATTTCTGGGATCTTGACTATTATATGTCTCGGTGTGTTTTTCTACTTGGGTTGAAGTTACTTGGTGCTCTGTATGCTTCGGTTGCCTGAATGTCGGAATGTTTCCTCATATTTGTGAAGTTTCCTGAAATTACTTCTCCTCAAATTCTTATTATGTCATTTGTACTGACTCCTTCATTCTCATTGATCCCAATTATTCTCACTTTGTTCATCCTGGAATCATTTTGCAGGTAATGGTTTATTTTTTCCTGCGTTCTCATTGTTTTTAGGAGATCCTTTCTCACCTTTTCACTACCTGCACCAGCGTCTTCAAGATCTGAAACTCTTTCTTCGCTTTCACTCAAACGCTTTTGAAGACTCATGATTCATATTTTTAGTTCTTCTATATCTCTTTGATTCTATTCTCTTTGACTCCTTCATGCATTCTATTTCTTTTCTGTATTGCTCATTGAAGGAATCCGTCATATTTCTGATCTCTTTTTTTATCCATTGTCCTCTTTCAAGGTAGTTATTAATTCTTTTTCTGCAGAATTTCTTCCAAGTTGGATTTCCTCTGTATATTTCCAGATTTGTTTCTGTATTTCCAATGCTATGATTTCAAAGAATTCTTTTTTGATTCCAGAAATCATTTCTGCTTTGAGTTCCTCATGACCTTTCTGCTGTTTTTTCTTTGCTTCAGATGCTGTTAATTCATACATTTCAGCTGGAATAGTACTCTCTGCACTTGTTCTGGGTAAGCATTGATTTTCCCCCAGATGTTTCTGGATTTGATTCTTTATTTCATATGCTATGTATTCAACTCTTTTTTATTTCAGGAATTAATTCTCATCTGAGTTCCTCTATACCTTTTTGCTACTGTTCCTTTGCTTCTGTATCTGTTCAGTCATTCATTTCAGCTGAGCTAGTGTCCTCTTCACTTATTGGTGGACTCAAGGTCTGAGATTGCATTTTTCTTCGTGTCTTTGTCATTTTTTATAGCTCTGACCTCTGACCGTTGATGTAGAGCTTTTGTGCAGCTATAACTTTAGTGTGCAATGAGATTTGGGTGATCACTGGGTAAGGTCCTTCCTGAGCGGCAGGCCTGGAGCCCTCAATTACATGCCGAGCTCCGCTGGGTCTGTTCTGTATTTCTTTTGTCCACAACTGTAAGTTCCATATGAAGAGTAAAGAATCATTCATAGATAATTATTGAGATAATAAAATACTATACCTAATGGAAAGCATTATGAGTGAGTGCAATTTTTCCTAGTAATGCAGGACTCATGTAACATTAGAAATTTAAGTGATAGAATGCTTTAGGATACCAATATGTAAGAAAATATTGCTTTCTCTGAGAAGATGAAGAGCATTGAGCAAAACTGAACATCTATTTTTGATTAAAAGCTCTCTACAGTCTCAGATGTGAAGAGAACACTTTCACCCTGTTGCATACCATTCATGAAGAGCAGACGATTTGCCACGCGTACTGCTGAAAGGTCCTTGCTGTAGTGCACGTTCTGTGGAAGAAAAGAAAGCAAGAAATGGAAGAGAAGCCATGAGTAGCAAAGAACACTCAGTCCTCGCCATCAGCCAGGAATGTGATCATCTGTAGGAAGCAATTTAATCTATGTCTTGTAATGTTTTAGTTTCTAAAGACTACCAATTAGAATTGAAACAGAAAAAATTGCAAATGATACAGAATTTCACTAACAAAGTAATGTGAATTGCACAGTAATTGTTTTAATACAGTGTTGTCTTCCACCAATTATTCCTATTATCAAATATATACATGTAAAATTAGAAGAAGAAAGAAAAATAGAAGAAATGTATAAGAAACTAAGATGAGAAAAAGTACAAACTATTAAAAAAAAAGGAGACAAAACATATTAAACCAATACTTGCTTCTCTAAATAGGCCACTCATGAGTAAATGTTAATGATTTTGTACTATTAAAAAGCATAAATAACTTATATATCTAAATTCACAGCAAAATGAAGAAAAAAACCCATAAAGTTTGTGGAAACAACTTTGAAAATAAGAACAATAGTTGAAGATTTACATTATTTTCTCTTGGTGCTTTAAACAATTTATTGAACTAAAAAGGACTTGCCCTTCTTTTTTTATGTGCACAATCCAACACAATTCTGATAGTCAGTGTCCACTGGAGAAGGCGAGGCCTCTTCGCTCAGCCTGGCCCTGAGGTGCACATAAGGCACCGCCCAGGCTTCAGAGGCATTGAACAGGCAGCATGCCGCTCCTGCCTTAGCCTTTGGATGCATCAGGAAGAAACGTGCTCCTGACCCCCAGCACTGCTGCCCTCAGTGGTGCTGCACCACCCCGAAACTGTGCCTGCAGGTTCCTTCCCATCCCCCATAGCAGCTGCAAATCCTTCTTATCGCCTCCTTGGCCCAAACCAGCCAAAGATTTAAGTCTTTGGTTCACAGATGGCCACATCAGCAAGTATTTTCCTGTTGAGCTCCACCTGGCACTGACAAGAGACAGAGCCAGAGCCCACAGTCAGCATCAGCACACACTTGGCTGACACATAACAAGACCCCAGAATGGACTGGCCTGTGAGAGCAGTGTGGCTTGGAGACCGATGGGGGTGAGTCATCCTTCAGCACCAGCCCTGGGGCTCCAGCAGGCTCCAGGGAAAGTAGTAGCTCATGACAAAGCAGCAGCACAAGCCTGCTTAGATGGCAGAGAAGAACGCCATAGGGCAAACATGAACAAGGACAAGCAAGGGCACCTGTGAAGACTGTAGGACATGGGAAGGGAAGCAAGTCCACGCTCCACAGCTCTCCATGGAACAGAGGATCTTGTTTAGGGTCGGTGGTCAGTTCCTGGACCACTAGAACCCCTGGGCCAGCCCTATCAGTCAGCTTGGAAGTTCCCACAGTGTGATAGTTCAGGATCACTTAGTAGAGACCGCAGGCCTGGGCTGTAACTTAGTAGTAGATGGGTTTTGCAAAGGCCCTGAGTTTGATCCCCAGCCCTGAGAAGACTCCAGGTGGTTCAAAAAGCTAATGTAGTCTGTGGGCCTAAGAAGCAGAAGGGGGATGGGCAGTCTCCACACATTAAACACAGCTGCCAAGCACCTACTGGACCTAACCTGCGGGCCTCGGGCAGTGTCCATCTGCCTTCTGAGCCTCAGGTCCTGGACTGTAAAGCCAACTGAGTCAGGCTGTCTCTGTCTGTCTCTCTCTCGCTGCAGTGCATCACACAGGAGGGCGATAAGGCAGAATCAGAATATCTAGCCCCTGAACTGTTTAAAGGGAAATACAAATATATATGAGAGCAGGGTAGCAAGTAACTTTCAGATTCAAAGAATGTATGGGATTACGTACTTCTTGCTTATCTTTTCCTTTCAGCCAGGACACTTCCCCTTCCTGATTGTATGTTTGAACTTTATCTGGTACATCATCAAAAACTTCCCCTGTCAAACTGTACAGTTAAAGCCCATCTTCTACTTCTTTTCCTTAATGGGGAAACATCGGGCTTTGTATCACAGTAGAAAAAGCCCTATTTCTACCATGCTCTGCTGCCAGCAGGGCAGAAGGAAGCAAGTGTGAGTCCCCAGCCAACAGGGCTACGTCCAGGAACACACAGCAGCACCTCTGCTTCTGCCATGCAGACACTGGCAGGCTGGCTCACACCTGAGTACAGCTCCTGCTCCTCTACAGCGCCTTAGCCATACCTTGATTAAATTGGTAATAAATGCTGAGTACTTCAGACCATGCTCCTGGGAGGCAGCTGTGATGCAATTAATCCAAAACTGGAAGAAGAAAACACTGAGATGCATTAACAGTTCCCTGGATCATATGCCTGTACCGACCTTCCAATAAGCCTGCTGAAACTATTTGGCAGTCAGTAGAGAAGGTAGTGTTTTCCTCTCCAGCAAACAGACTTTCAGCACAAACAGCAAGCAAAGATTTATGCACTTCACTGAAACATGTTGTGCTTTCCTTTAGGCCTTTCTTTCTTTTCTTTTCTTTTTGAGATGGGGTTTCACAATGCAATTCAAGGCTACTTTGTGAGCCAGGCTGGTGATGCACTCACAACGTCTCAACCTACCACGTGCTGGGATTACAGACGTGTGCCACCACGCCGGGCTATCTGAGGCTTTTTTGAGACAAGATCTCACTATGAAGGCCCTTACTGGCCTCGAGCTGCTGAGCATTCCCCAGACAGGGCCTCCTGAGTAACTGGGATTGCCAGCCGGCTCACTGAGAACGTGGATCCTAGGAATCCCTAGGAGGCACTGGGGCGTCCAGAGCTCTGGCTCCCCCCTCAGCGCCAGCTCTTCCTCACACACAGAGTGGACCTGGGGCACCACCGCCTCCCCCAACAGCACAGCTGGGAGCAGGTGGAATTCACCTCTGAAATCTGTAGACAGGAACGCTGGCACCAGAGGCTACCGCTAGCAAGGCCTGTCTGACGTTTCGTGCTCAAAACTGCTCCTATTCTTTCTGCTAATGCTTAGAAAACCCTACTGGCACAGAATTGCAGGTCTCAACAAAGACCCGGCTTCATCTACTAACAAGTAGCCAGGAGCAGCTTCCTGCACATGGACCAGGGCGGGGCTGCTGGGATGGGAAGGGTGGGCGACATTTATGGTCCTCAGGTTCTGCTTCTTCTGCTTGCAAACCCTGGTGTACCTCACAAAGTCCTGGTGACAGCCCTGACAGCCACGCGGTAGCA
Source organism: Ctenomys sociabilis (assembly GCA_004027165.1). Taxonomy (NCBI): domain Eukaryota; kingdom Metazoa; phylum Chordata; class Mammalia; order Rodentia; family Ctenomyidae; genus Ctenomys; species Ctenomys sociabilis. The sequence goes on along the minus strand of PVKA01043512.1, from coordinate 7,535 downwards.
GTGATTCTTGCTCCCCCACCCCACCCCCCAAAAGTGCTGGATCAAGGAATGGGAAACCATGCCTGGTCAAGGACCCTAGGGCAGAGCCCTCTGGCTCCCAGGGGCCCTGATCCATGGAGCGCTCACTCATGTGTGCACCTCCTGGATCCAAAAGTAGATGTAGGTGACATGGTTCCACAGCCAAAGTTGGGCAGTGGGGAAGACCATGGCAGAGTGTTCACGCTGTGCTGGGGCCCACAGCACTTCCGTGTCCTTCCATTTCTCTAACTGAAGTGACTGCCATTATTCTGCTGCATCTTTTCCCATGCAAATTACAGGATCTTCAAGCCGATATGAATATGTCATAAGTATCAGGCCTTTGGTGTGTACACCTGACCCATACCTCGGCATTAATTTTTAGCAAGAAAAACACTAAAACGTAAAGACTAGACACAACTGTGTCCAGAGGATTTGCTTGACGTCTCACCTTTTTGTTCTATGACAGTAATCAGGATTCTGTTATTGGGATCATGACAGACAAGACATTGAAATGAATAAAGTTCCAGAACAGACCCAAATTATACCCCTGGAGGACACGTGGCTGGGGTGCCTTCATACTGCATTGGAAAACAGATGTTCTTTTTAGCTTCTGAATCTCTGAGCCCTCAAAATAGGTCAGGTATGAAATGGAATAGGGTTGAGAGAATAGTGATGGACACTTTCTGAGACCTTGGGTTAGGCTGGGTGATCCTAGACAAATGGTGACGACACAGGGTTGAGTTCCAGTTCATTAACATGAAGATCTCCTGTTCTCTGAACACATCTACCTAGATTAAAATCCAAGCCAAAGTTTAATACCTATGTTTACAAGTCACATGTCTGATAAAAAAATATTGTGTCTATGAGATCTCCCTTCAAGGCATTAAGCATGCAAGTGTAAACACAAAATGAATAAAATCAGACAAATGTTGAGAAATATAAGAATACTTTGACCAGAGTACTTCCATAGGTAGAGATGAGGACAGGTCAAATGTGAACATCCATAGTGCTTAAATATATGATGCTCCCCATGGAATTTGCACACATTAATGTAATGTGAAAATGCACTTTAAAGTAAAGGAGTGATAGTTGCTTTGCTGTTCTGTGGATTCATTTCCGTTTTCATATCAAATGCACTGCAGAGAAAATGTTCCTGAAAGTGAAGGTGCTCTGAGAGAGAATACAGCTTTGCACAGGAATTTTCAAGGCAGAGCTGTGCTATGATAAATAGCACATGTTGCAGGCCAAAATGCAGGGATGAAAAACAAGAGTAGGGGCAGACAGGCTGCCCCTACAAGCCAGGCCAGGCTACCAAAGGCAATGGAGCTCATGCCCCTCAGCCCAAGGCCTGGGAGAGCGATCTGGAAGAACTTCACAGTGAGCTCAACTCCAGTCTCAGATTTCTGCCCCAGCAATACCCTTTTGTATTAAAATATTTAATGCAATGGTGCCTGTGCTTTACTTAAGGACAGGCACCCTTGCATTAAAAAGATACCCCTTCTGCCATCTGTGCATGAGTCATAGGACATCTTAGGGAATCTCTGAGGACTGAATTAGGTTGATACAACCTGACTCTTGAGCTGACCAGTACTCTGGGTCTGCCCTGGCACTGAAGCTGAAGGAACAAGGAGATGATTCTGTACAGACATCTGGGATGTGTGGTGTGTGCAGAGCTGTGAGTCCCAGGAAGAACGACATTTGACTTGTCAACAGGTCCTGGTTGTAGTGGGGAAGCTTTTCTAGTAGCTTGGCCTACTAGGCTAGTCTGCTATTCTCTAGCAGGGCTGCCAGTGGTTGCCACCATGAGGATGCATTGACAGGACTCAGGACACAGAAGGGGCTCTCCAGGACTCCCTGAGAATTTCTTGTGTGTCCCTCCTTGGAGGGCTCTGGGGTCCATGATGGGCCATGCCACCCGGGGAAGAACCATTTAGAGATGCCCACTTGTGCCCTAGGCAGCAGAGCCTCCCAGACCTTTCTTCGCATCCTTGACCTGACTCTTACAGATGTGCTCCCTGGAACACCGACCTCACGGTGCTCACCTTGAAGACCTGCAACAGCCTCATCTCTCATCCTTCCACTACCTCTGGCAGCCTGCCTGCCACCTCAAGGTCTGCATCCTCATCCAAATTTCATGTGGCCAGCTTTAAGCTCTTCATTGCACCCCTTATCACGGGCAGGTTTAGCTCTCCTGCTAGAACTAGATCTTGTGACATATGGGCTGCATCATCTTTCCTTCAGAGCTCTGGGAATCTATGTGCCCTCCTCTCTGCTGACACCACAGTCCCCAAATACCTGGACTTCTCATTGCACTTCAGCTCAGACAATGCTTTCCTGGGGAGGCTCTCCTGAACTGCCCCATATACAGCATGGTGCTTCTCCTTTTAAGAAATCCTGTGCCTCATCAGTCTGCCCTAGGAAGTCCATGAAGTTTGAATCAGGCTTAGGATTTTTCCAAGGCTGGGGCTGTGCTGTGGGCAGTTATGCGGTAGCCTTCAAAGCACTGTGACCAGGCTTGGATGCTCCCCTGCCAGCAACCCCAGTGTCCTCTCCCCATGGTCACTGATCTTCCCTTGGAAGTTAGAATGGGGTCCAGTTTGGTCACCACCTGGTCCTGCAACCTGTAGCAGTGAACAGAGCCAGCTCGACTGGTTCAGCATGTGTTCAGGGCTCTGTCCTCCCCAGAAGACCTCAAACAGGTGTTATGCTGGCTGGTGCTAGTGTCTGGCTTGGAGATGTCCCCCAGGTGGCTGTGCTCCACTGCAGTACTACTTGGGGGGAGATAGAACCCTGGGTGATGAGGCTTGGGGAAGGAACTTAGGGGACCCACTCGGACCTAGGCAAGAGGGAGATGGTGCAGCTCATGGTTCTTTCCTGGGATCACTTATCAGACACAAATGTGTGCCTCAACCTATGGATTCTCATGGCCAGTAAAGCTTGCAGGAAATTTTCTGTGAGAAGAGTGATACGAGACCAATGGGCTGGTCATTGCTATCTCACATGGCCCGTTGTTTTGTGAGTGTGAATTGTGGAAGCCCACTCAATGCTAACGACGTGTCCTTAGCAGCCACGGCACCAGGGAGCAGGACATTTTCAGGAAGTGGGACACCCACAGTGCAGTGTAGATCCATAATGACTGTTCACAAAATCAATCAAAAATATGCTATTCTGGACCAGCGACAAGATTCTATTTCCGTCCACCTTCCACATTTGGTATTTTCTACAGGACCAGTTCAAAATACTCTTTTAAATCCTTCTTTGCATGTGGACTCAGGCAATTTAAACACGATTCCATGTCTTCACTTAGGTATAGCAGGAGGCAAATGGAACCTTCTCATATGATCGTGTAGGAAGGGACAATGCCAAGTGTGTTTCACAGCACTTCCTCTGTGCCTTCGTTGCATGAAAGAGAAAAGCAACCTCTTGCTTTCAGGGCACTGTGAGCCACGCACTGCTCTGCTCTCACTCTTCGGAACACACCTGCTTCCTATTTCCACAGATGCACAACTCGTACTGTCTTCTCTGTTACTTTTCTCCAGTTCATTCATTGGGAGGCCACGAACCTGGCAGGAGGCCACCTGAATTCTCCATCTGGCAATATGCACCCAGGTCCCAAATGGTCTCCTACAATGCACAGTGCCCCCTCTGATGGTGAGTAACACACTTCTCCACCACCCAGTGACTCCACATATCTGACTCCATTCTTCTCTGGACAACTTTGTCTGCTGCCACCCAACCCAAGGGTATCCATGGCCGGCATCCTGGAACTGACAGAGCCTGAATGCCTCAGTGGATGACTGGCTGGGAGTTGAGAAGCCACAGGTCAGGAACACAATCTGCTGGGTAAGCTGGAGCCAGGATTCTGTGGGCCTGTGTCTGGAAGGGGCTTAAACCTTGGCCTGGAAAACCTGTACTGTCTCATACATGATCCCATCTATCCTCCTTTCCACCCTTAAAGTCTAAAACACTAACATGTTTTCAAGAGCTTCAGGCCATGTCTCAAGGACGTGTACTTAATAATACTACTAGGAAAACCCAAGCCTTCCATGTGAATTCACCAGGCTGTGGGTTTCTACAGCCCTGACAAGCAAGAGCTCCTTTTCTAAGATGGCCTACCGTGTGCATTCCTTGTTCTCTCCCTTGAGATATGTAAAGAATGGTTCTTTTATCGCCTGGAGTGTGTTTTCCATGACCTCAAATTCATTCTTTTCTAATGAGGTTATAGAGAATGACAGGCTTCTATCTCTCAGCCCCTGAAATGATGGACCCTTACCTGGGATAATGCTCTGAAGCATGAGGAAAAAAGTGACTGGGTGAAAGTCTTGCTTCCATATCAATGGTATTACTTTCATGCTTCCTCCTACAAGCCTTCCCTTCTGTGTAGCTAAGACTGCTCAACCAGTGAAGCATGAGGTCTCAGAAACAGGAGGCAAATATTTTGCTACTAGACCAGCAGAGTTAATGGTCTAGTTAATGGTGAGTGGTCCCATTCCACAGTCCACTTCTCGGTTCTTGGACCTTTGAATCCAGGCTGTCTCAGACATTGTACTATACAGAGGATGCTGGTTCCAAGCATACACAGCCTTTTGATGAGCCTTACCTGTAAGCTACTGCCAACTAGCTACCATCAAAAAGACCGCACCATCTTTCTGTCAATCCGCTCACTTCTGGATGATGAGAAATATGGCACTGATAAGTTAGGACTCTCCACCTAGTTAGGACCCTCGCCTTCACTCCATGGCTCACTTCCTTTTGGCCCTGAGCCAAGGCCAAAGCCATAGAACAAGTTCTCTCATCTTTGACCCAGGAAAAACAAAACAAAAAGAATACACAGAACCTCCCAGACCTAAAAACATCAAAATTCCCCCAGCAGACCAGGTAGCATGCCTCAGCTGTTCCAGCCCACAAGCACCCTGCCCTCAAAACTTCTTAAAAACTCTGTGCTTTGCTTGTACACTGTTATTCTGGTCCGCTACACAGCCAGCCCACTTGCTCCTACCTCCAGCAAATCTGCTCACATCAGAATGCCTGTTCTGGTCAATTTCATGGGTTCATATCTAACAGGTATGAGAGTGAATTCCAGCAGCTTGAGCCTATTGATTGACTTCTTTGGTTCTAGAGTACATTCCTTGATGAGCCACTGAATTGTACCCCATCACTTTCAGTGTTTGTTTTCAGGTACGTTCTCACTCACTTGTGCAGGTGAGACAAGTTCATGGTCCTCCTGCTTCAGCCTTCTGAAGTGCTGCAATTACAGGATCCACTAACACAGCCAGTTTCTTTGTATCACATGCAGCTTGGCAAAGTTAAAGACTTAGAGGAGAAACAGGCCTGTCATCCTACACTTCTTACAATTCTAACTTATCTCGTTATATTATAAACCTTATTTTCCTGTCTAATTAATTAATACTTTATACAAAGTATACATTTATTGTAGAATACTTTTTTATTATGAAAATCCATTATCAGGCCATGATGGTATTCACTGACCCTGAATATACTGCTGTGGCATGCTGAGGCAGAAGGACCACAAATTGGAGCCAGGCTGGCAACTTAGCATCTTACTTAGAAATTGGGTCAATGTAAAACTAAATACTGGGCTAGGGCTGCCCTTCATTGCAAAGCCTCTGGGTTCATCATTGAGTGCCACAAAGAAAAAGCATCATTTCTTCTGCCAACCAAAAAGAGAAGGCTCTGCTCTTCACTTTCCTGAGTTAGCAAGATGTGGCTCATTGTTCTTGTTACAGGAGATGGCTCTTGAGAGTGACGATACCGGATGCTTAGAAATTCTGCTCATAGGGCCGGGGAGATGGCTCAGTGGAATAAGCACTTCCCTGGCAAGCGCAAGGACCTGAGTTCAATTCCCGGTTCAAAAAATAAAAAAAGAAATTCTGCTCATGCCAGAGACCTTGTGCACAGTCATCTCAAGAAACAGGCATCCACTGGGTCACTGACGGCGAACCTTTAAGACACAAGCACCCAAACTAAACCAAAATTGAATTATTTATGGGAAAGTTTCCATACAGCAATTAAACTTAAATACTGAGGGCTTCATTTAACAAAAAACATATACATAAATGGCTTTTTAAAAGAGATACACATTCATAGCCTTTATCATACTCAGCATATTTTATTGAGAGGTGAAATTTGTGTTTCAGGGGCTTTCGCTGCTGTTTACATGCTGACAACTTGTCAAACCTTGGCTCACATTTCCTTAGGTCATTTAGGACATTTTGTGTCACATTTTGTGTCACTCACAGCAAGAACAGCTGCTTATCAGCATAAGATAGTCCAAACTAAGTGAGAAAAACTCCAAGTGCTTCCATTGACATAAAATCACTTGGCAGCAACTGCACACTTTAAGATTCCATTTCCATTACCCACAGTGCTGCACTTTGCTACCCATTTAGATCCAACTTCTCTAGCCTTTGGCAGAGTATATAGATTTTATTTTTTGAGGAATGGACTTCTTAAAGTTCCCATAGCTGCCTTCCATTTTTCTAAAGTCCAGATTCTTCAAATCTGGAAAGATCTGGAGAAAGAAGTAAATACAGTACGATCCATTTTATGGAACTGCAAACATTTGTAAGTATGACTCTACTTTTCAGCTGCCACAGTGCTAGAACATTACTCGCAGCTTCCTCTATGGCTTGTGGGCTTGTGTATAAATGTCTTAAAATTTTTTTAATTCATTTTTCAGTTTAGAAAATACATTGGCGCCCACTTTGATGACTGTTGTCTCCCTCAGAAACCTTAGGTCTTAGTTCAGTGCCCTAAAGTATAGTGTAGAATGAGTAATGCCATGAGGTTGTTAGATGCAGCCGAATCAGTGATCTGCATGCTTCTCCCCACTGTCATTCCTAAAGAGCCTAATGTCTCCTTGGCTGGCTGTGCATCTCTTTAGCACCTGTCCTCTGCTGAGCTACCAAGCATTACTGTCATAAGCACTGTGCTTTGCACAAACCTCAGCAAAACGTTCGTGCAACCATCAAAGAATGAGAGCAGGAGCCATGATGTAACTCACCAGGTTTTTGGTGACTTCAAGGACGGCCTCTAGCTCTTTCTTGCTTTCCCTTGCACAAAATGCTTTTTACATGTATTTCAGTGAAGCAGTGGACTGGGCATTTTCCTTTTTTAACAAAGAACTAACAATAAACACTGCTTTTTCTTTTCTCATAATGAGAGTGAAGAAAGCTTACACTACAACATTGTAGAGATCTACACCCGTGTTCTTAAAAAAAAAAAAAACTGGCAGAAACACCAGTTTTGTTGTTGTTTTTTTGATACAGGGTTTCGCTATTGACTTCAGATTCATAGTGAGCTTCCTGTCTGAGAATCCAGATCATTGGGAATACAGGAGTGTGCCACCATGCCTGGTTCCAGGGCAATCACTGCATGTCCAGGATTCCAGGGCCTGCATGGCATGCAGGAACTGGGTGGGCTCTAACACGGGACCTTGTGCTTTTCAGGCAGGCACTTAGACTACAGAGCTATCTCCCCAGGCCCAAAGCACCACA
>PVKA01043511.1:0-16719 GCA_004027165.1 Ctenomys sociabilis | reverse complement strand
CTTTCAGGCGCAGCTATTCGGCTCCCTACAATAGAGCAATGAAACAGTTTCATAACAGGTTAGTGGGACATTTATAATTAATACATTGCATATTGTTGGCTTTGTGGTAGTTGTTCAGAGGACAAGATGTAGGCGTAATACCTTGTCTAAACAATATTAGTACAAAACTTTCTTCTCAATGAACTAAGAGAAAGTAGCTGTATACCTATCCTATTTGTATATACATACATATATGTATTTTTCACAACAAAATGGTCCTTTACTTATATCCCCTTTTTTGTTTCATTTTGTCCGAGATGGGTGTTCCACTGCAGTTAGAGAAGGTATTTTTCAAGAAGTTTATAAAAGACATTTTCACATGTGCCAGTCCAAAGATTATATGTACTTGAACTCAGAAAAACAACTCAATATAGTCCAATAGTCCATAATATTAGTGAGTTATCAGCACAACTGGCAAGTGTATGAGGTTATTGACTTGAGCCTTTTACAACTCAGCATATTAATTAATATGTACTTTTTATACCTTGTGGTTACATTTTCTGCTGGATGGTTAAGACCAAGTTAAAGCAAGATCTATATAACTAAATGTGCAACTTTTGCTATCTGGCAAGTTAATGCCCCTCAGGATTTACCCTGGAACCATATACAGTACTTTGTGGATCTTTTGTCAGTGTCAGCCATCTGGGCTAATCATGGCCATTGCTTGACCAATGTGCTCTCTGTAAAAGCCTGAGATATTTTTTTCTCTCTAGGTGACTTTCCTTAGTCACATCATACATCATAGGTAATTTTCTTCTGTGGCTCTATAATCTCCTTGATCGGAAAATTTGGGACACCACTTAGTTACAGGGTTTCACAGCAGAGCTTCTCCTATATCCTGAGTCTTCACTGACCTTGGAGGGCTAGGGCCAAAATATTGGCTATCTTTTTACCCCATATATCTGTCTAAATTTTGGTCTGCAAACTTTAGTTGTTAAACATTCAGAACAGAAGTTTAATGATATTATCCTGTAAGAGGCAGTTAAGTTTAACATTACTGTATGTCATAACATCACATACCTTAGACATAAAATGGAACTATTTTCCAATAACCATGGATATTCTAAGATTTAAATCCCTATAGAATGTTAAAAATCAATTACATATTTTTTACACAGAAATTTATAAATGAACTCATATACAACTTTGTAGCAGGACAGTACTCTGAAATTTTGCTTTTCTTGTCTTTCACTTATTTTATGACCGTTTTTAAAAACCATTTACTTTATTTTTTTATTTTTATTATTTTGTTTATTTATTTATTTTTGGCAGAACTGGGGATTGAACTCAGACCCTTGTGCTTGCCAAGGAAACACTTAGTATATTGAGCCATTTCCCCGACTCCAACATTTAGTTTAAAGAGAGGATAGCAATACTTGATATGACATTAGAAGCACCATGCATTTTGAAGACCAAATTGACAGGTATTTTAAGCATGGTTTTAATATTACACATTGCTGTCCCATAATGTAGTTGCTTAGTTCACAAATATCAGCGGTGTTAGATCATGCCAATTGATCCAGAAAAGGCTTTTTACAAAGTCCAACACGCAGTCATGATCAAAGCCCTAGAGAAAACTGGAACTCATGACTTCTAACTCAATCTGATAAAAGCCATCTATGACAATCCAAATGCAAATATAATTCTAAATGGAGAAAAACGGAATTTTTTTGCTCTCAGATCAGGTAAAAGACAAAGATGTCCTCTATCACTACTCTTTTCTAATACAGAACTGAAAAGTGCTTTAATCTGCTGAGCTATTTGATCAGCCCATGGTGATAATAAATACACTAACCTTATTTATATTTATGGGGAAACAAGGGATCCTAAGTCCAGCCATGGTGATAGCTATCCAGAACAAAGGACTTGACCCAGGGCCCAACCCATGTTTTATTCAGTCATGAAGGAGGAGTGAGCTGAGAACGAATGGCTGAGAATTGCAGGACATGAGTACTGTGAGCTGGGCTACATAGGAGGCTCTGTGATATGCAGGGAAGGATTTGCAGAAAAAATAATTTGCATTATATTGAAATAGTATCTAATTTTCAGGGGTTCAGTGCTTCAGCTCTTCAGTGTAATTTCTCAAGCCCCAGGAAGTCACAGCCTCTATCTGGAGTCTCTGTCACAGCCGACAGCATGGAGCATTGGCTTTTCATCCATCCTATCTCAATCCAGCTCTTATTGAAGTGCAGCAGGTGTGGGTTATATGAGAAACACGTGTTCCATTTTCAGAGTACCAGCAGCACTTCGGCTAGACCAGTATGCTTTACTTAAAGACAACTGAAGGGATAAGGAAAAGTTCCTAACCAGCTCTGTGCCTGTCAATGCATGGAAATAGGGTCAGGCACAGCCCAAACAGAGACAACTGCTCTTCTTCTAAGGAGTCGCCCAGGTGAGCCTCCACAACATAGCATTGGAATTACAGTGCCGGTGTTCACTCAAAGGCCAACTTTCTAAACAAGGTTGGTACTGTAGAATATTATCTAGTTTAATTTTTAGGCATTGGTAAAAATATTATTGCCTACTCTTTAAATGAATACTACTTTTAAGAAGTAGAAGCTGATCTTTTACTTCTTTTTTATGCCAGGGTAAAGCATTTTGATTGGATCTTACATACAGTATTGATTTGATATTCGCTCAACTGGCATCTCATCTGAATTGTGTCTTGAAAGATTTGATATTTTAAAGACTCAAATATGTAATCATTCTCTAGAGTCTTCCTCTCAGAGCATTCAGAATTACTTAAAAATAAAATACTTTTAAATCAAGCTTCATTTTTAAATAGAAGTGTAAGGAGCTATGGTCTCTGATTTGGCTGAAAGTTTAGATTTTAATCTAGTTGAATACAGCTGATTTTTGTTGGTTTAGAGTAAGAAATAAGATATAGAAATATGCATAGAATCTTCACATGTAGTTAAATAGCTCAACTGTATTTAAAACCTGAAATCTAAGGTGCTTTGAATGGTGAATTTTAGCTTTTAAAATAATTCTGAATTTGTTTTGCATTGTAAATTCCAACCATACGTTTTTAAAATTATTTTACATTTCCCCAATATACCATTTTAAACATCTTAAATGGAGAACATCGATATATATGTTTCTCAGTGGAGTGAATGAAGACAACTTTCCTTTAGACTCCTGTTTTCCCTAGAGACCAGAACTGAAGCAGTAACTTCTACTTTTATGTATTACACATCATTGTACCCTAAAGCATGGTTAATTTTTTGACAACCTGCTTTGTATTTGAAACTCATGCACTTCGATTTTACTATCTTGCCTGAATAACTTGCCAAAACAGACCAGGTATCAAAGGGTACAACACATCAAAACAAAGGGAACCTGCTGAGTAGAAAACATGAAGAACATTTACATCATTTGTTTAAGGAACCAACAATGGCTACAAACATGCAGTAACCATGAGCTAAAAGTTTGATCCAAAATAGTAATTCAGTTCAATTTATTCTAACTTCTAAATTGACATCATTTGTTTTGTACCTTCGCATTAATATGATTGCCTGTGTTATACTAAAAACTGTAGTCCAAGGTATCTCAAAATTTATAAAATATTTTTCCATCAGAATTTAATGGGGTCACTTATTATGACATTAATGTTTATCAAGGAGGTAAATCACACAGAGAGATCCAAATTATGATTGAACACTCTGATCTTAGTTGTTTCCAAGCATATCAGAATATGACAAGGAGGAAAATGTTGGCAAGTGACAAGGAATAAATTGTCTCTGAGGAGTGTGTGTGTGTGTGTGTGTGTGTGTGTGTATTGTGTTTGAAACAGGTATCCATAGGACAACTTAAAACACAGGGCCTATTACACACTTTCTTGTCCATCTCTCAGAGATGCAGATTCTATAAACTGAAATGCAGTGTAGGATATTGTATTCCAATGCCAATATTGTATGGGGTATATTTGGAGAAACATTAGTACAATCAGAGGAAGAATTCTTTTCTCCTATTATTTTTAGAGCCTAATACATGATAATAGAGTAGCTTGCTCTCCTTGATACCAAGGACAGTGATGCATGTTTCATTCTACCAAAAAATGTATCGAGTAATTATCAGAAGTGGGGCAAACAAGAAAGAGAGGTACTGCAGTGTAACAGCAAGCGAGGTGCAGATGGGAGTTGGACAGTCCTTTGCAGCAGGTGCCCTCTTTTCATCCTGTCCTGTCTTTGTGTATTCTGCAGCATGTTTCATTTGTGTCCAAATCAGTAGGGTTCAGTGATGTCCAGAGATATCTAAAGGATACACAGAATATTTTTTGTGAGACATTTAATTATTAATGCAATTCTGAAAATACAGTGTAATGAATGCATTCTTACAGTGCAAATGTAACAAAGCTGTGGCGCTTTTAAAATTTCACACAATCTGAATATATATTATTCTGTTAAATGACAGGCTATGCAAGAAAAACTTGGGTATTTAGTACTCAGACATTGAGGAAATGATCATGTCTTCTTAGAGAAGGAATCCATTCAGGAAGGTACTTCAAGCCAATATTTGGTGATGAGTGTGTAAGTTCTTTTGCATTTGGAAGTAAATGAAGCACTGGGAAATCACCATAAGCTTTGAGGGAGTATCTGAAAGCAAGATGTTGACTGTTACGGGCAGTTGATTATCCATGTTCACAGTCATTGGGTTCTGGAGCTGCGCTGGTCACAAAACACATTATGCCCTGTAATGCAACAGTTCCTCCTGAGTGAACTGGTGGTTTTCATTTTGTAAGGTAGTAAGCATGCACATCAGGAGCAACACGCAAGTCAGCCGTCCTGGGGAAAGTGAATCAGACCTCTTGGAAAACAGAATGTGGTAAATAACCATTAATAAAGGTTTTGAGAGGTCCAGTATTGCTATTCACATAAATTTGCTTCCTAAATTGCAAATGGGACTGACAATTTCTGCATGGCATTTTCATTACAATTTAAATTCAGGAGTTTCTTCTTGCCACTTACAGTTCCTTGCACACATTTAATATTTATGTAATATTGAATTTGATAAAATCCTGGAGTTCTACGCTTGTTCATTTGTTGTATGTTTGGGGGAAGCTGTGCAGAGTTCAAAAGGATATGAAAGTACAGTGCATTGTACTCTGCATGAGCGAGCAACCAGGGGTAGGCTATCGTAGGAAATAGGCTTCCTTTACTGGCTTTATTTTCTTGTTTTCATCTACTACCTCTTTTTACTTGTTCTATTTTCTACCTTGAATGCAACTTGTTTTGAAAAAAGATCTATTAAAAAAAAACTCCTCTGTAAAATTCTCTATTCTATTTACTACAAAAAAGGACCTGTTAGAAATAATTTTGATGTTTCAAATAGTTTTCAGCCCACTCTTCTTATTAATTTTAAGTCCACCCTCTATTGTAAGTGGAAATACATCGTTGGTTAGTGTAAACATTGCATTCAGTTTCCCATGTTAATGATATTCTACCAGACTTAAAATATTATTAATGTGGACAATTAATGTTTGTTTTCTTCTAAAAGATTGACAAATAATTTTGTCTCACTTTTCTGAAGATATTTTCAGTGTCTGGAGTTATTATTTGTTATTTTTGTCTTCTCCATTGAAAATTATTCATGACTGATTTTTTCTTGTTTTTTCTCTTATAATTCAATAATAATAAAAATTTTTAGAAGTTTGAGGACCCTCATTATATTCCATACTGATTATTATTTATGACATGTCCAAGTCCCTAACTCAGTTTCATAACTATGTATTCTGTGAAAAATCCACAATATAAAAAGTACACAAAAGTCTTAGCTAATAAGATCAAATTGATAAACATTCCATGATATAACACAAAGTGATAGTGAAGGCATCCCTTTTAACTGGTTCAATACCTTGTACAAGATAGCATTCTTGGCAGGTGGTATTGAAGAAACTAATTACAACCATCCTATAACTAAGAATATCTATGCTCCTGAGTAAATTTGCACTCCTTCAATCCATTTGCTCATGTTATTACAATTACATAGCAGTTTTCTTTAAATTTTACTATGGACTTTATATATATGTTGTTTACACTGTAAAAGTATTGTATGATTCACTTTTTGCATCAAATAGTGTTTTCATCATCATCAATAGTATTATTACGGTAGTAGGTTGTGGAAAAACAGCCTTTGAACTGAGCTACATTTCCAGCACTTTTCATTATTTTATTTTGAGACAGGGTGTTGCTGAGTTCTGCAAGGTGGGCTTGAGTTTGCCTTCCTTCTGCCTTTGTATATCCCAAAATCTGGCCTTTCAGGTGTGTAGAAGTCATCTGTATTGTGGTGAGATTCAGCGATTCAGTTTTCCAAAATTCGTGAACAACCTAAGAAACTATTTTTTCTCTCTCTCTCTCTCTCTCTCTCTCTCTCTCTCTATATATATATATATATATATATATATATATGTCTATATATATGTCTGTATATGTCTATATATGTATATATAAAAGAATATACTTTTTCTTATTTTTTGCTTATATATATGCATAAAAAATTTATATAAAGAATTTTAGGAAAGAAAATAGATTTACTCATCAAATATTTGAGTTTTATCTTTCTGTGCATTTTACAATTATTTCCATTGTGTCATCTCAGTATGTGTCCGCATGGACAGGGAGGCTCTGAGTGAAGGGCTTTGCCAGACACTGGCGTTCCCATTTGCACGTCACCAACTTTGATGTGTCTTGTAGGGCTACAGCAGGAGCTGCGTGGTGAGGGGCGAAGCCTTGCTGCCGACCCAGAAGATCCTTTTCAAGGACACATCTATAATTGAAGTTGACTGAATTTTATGTGACAGATGCTTGGTTCCCTGTTATATTCAATTAGACAATTCATAAAGATCAAAGTGATCTGGATTTTACCAATTTCAAATAGATGTTGCTCATGAAATATACAAAATAAGTTTTACAATTGTTAAGTAGAAGTGACTTTTTTGCATTCAGATAAATCATTTGTACACTTCTGTAGTCGAAATTCTGAATTTTGAAAGTAGAATTCTGAAAATTCTGCTTTCAAAAGTTTCTAGTGGTTGCTGGTATTTATTGTATGGCAGTTAAATTTCAATGGGCCAATAAACCAACACACAAACAGTAACCTATAAGTTTATGTACAAAATTTATTTTGCTGTTAGAAATATGGAAGTAAACTTATTCAGAAACATGACCATTCAGTAAGTTAAACTATTGTTTAAAAATTCTTACATATCAGTAATATTTCTTCAAGTAATATTGAGTATATTTTTCTACCAAGATATATGTAGCATATTGTTTAAAATAAGCATTTCAGAGAAACAAGGGATTATTAATCCCCTTAGTCCATCTGGTTCCCCTTCAGGATATCTAATGGTAGTTCCCATTTGATTTTTAACCTGATAGCTAAAATTCTGAATATAGAAAACTATAAACCTTCAAGTTTAGAAGAGTCTGACTGAATTCAGAATAAAATCATAGTTTACAACAAGAGCAATGGAAACTACTAAAATTGCCTGCAAATAGAATGAATGACATAAGCAATTTAATTTAATTTCTGAAAATATTTTTTCACATTTGTAAAGTAAAAGGACTCTAAAGTCCTTCAAATGCTGACATTTCCAATATTCTCTGGATTTACAAGTTAGTATTTAAAATAATATGAAATATGCATATGTATATACATATGGCAGTAAAAATGGCCAAGCATTTTTTGAAGTACAAACAAAAGTTAGTTATAAATCATTTCCAATTCACGTGAAAAGACTGATTTTCCTCTGGTGTAAACCTCCGTAGGTTAAAAAACAAAATGTGTAAAGACCTGTAGCCATGCGTGCCATAGAACATCTGCTTGAACCACCACAAATTTTGTTTTGTTCTGCTTGAGACAGGGTCTCCCAATGCGTTCAGGCTGGTATTGAACTCAGTATGTAGTGTACACTGGCCTCAAACTTGCAGTGATCATCCTGCCTCAGCCTCCTGAGTGCTAGGATTACAGATATATGCCACCATGGATGGCCTAAAGTATATTTAAGAATTTTCAACCTACCATAATTTTGAACTTTGCCAAAAGTGAATTCTCAATTTAAAATCTTTAAATTGGGGCCAAGGGATAGATCAGCAGTCAAAGTGCTTGCCTAACAAGCACAAGAACCCATTCAATACCTGGTAGCGCATGCCGTGCCCACCACTCCCAGTGCCAGCCACTGGAACTGGGCATGTTGGGACATGCTTGTCATCCCAGAGCTGCAGAGTCTCAGACAAGAGGATCACTGAGTCCAAGCTGCATAGAGAGATCCTGTATGACATAAATAAATAAATCGTAAAACTAAACTAAACCAAAATATTTAGGTTGAGGGTTCAATTCCCCGGCCTGCTGTGCTGGCCAAGCCCCCAGGGTACATTGAGATGGCAGTTGAGACTGGCATAATGACCTGTGCTTATAATCCCAGTTCTTGGGAGGCTGTAAACAGGTGGATCACTACCAGTCTGATGTAGCAGTGAGACCCTGAACACCCTATAGACCCTTCCTAAAATACAAAAAATATATAAAATATTTACATTGATAACTATTAAATTTTTAATGCTATATTTTGTGTGTATATAAGCCACATATATTCCAATCATATTTTGAAAATAAGTGTGAATTATATCAAGTATTATCCTATTCAATAAGTATTTCTAAACCAAGCATTTTTGCATTAATATTACAAAATAAGACCTAGAGATTGTACACCCATAAATACAGATTTGATTAAATTATCCAAGTAATTTTACTAGTTTTTAATTTGAATGATCACCAAAATCATGCAGTATATTTGAAAATTATTAATGTGCTATTGTTTACCAATTCTATGAATAAAATATCCTTCATGCTGATAAACACTTAGAACTAACATTTTGGTCAAATTTATTACTTCCATCCATTTAAAAGTTAGAGGGCCAGTCAAATAGCTCAGCAGGTGAAAGCATCTGCTTAGGTAGATGCAGGGGCCCGGGGTTCTATCCCTGGGCCTGCATGCCGGCCCTGTCCCTGCGGTGTGCTGAGTCAGTGATTAAAACTGCATGTGGTACTGCGTGCCTACTATCCCAGCACTTAGGAGGCTCTAACCAAGAGAATCACTATGAGTCTGATGAGACCCTGTAGACCCTGTACTAAATAAAATAAATAAATAAATAAAAGTTAGATGCACGTAATAGAAAATGGTACTTTTAATATGCATCATTATTTCAAAATATGGTATTAACATGGCTACTTAAATGCAGATTGCAATTTATTACATGGAAAAATTTGATTTCTTTTTATGATATTTCCCTTGATGAGAAATATGGGCATTGCTGCTAATGTTTAATAAAGCATAAGTTGCTCAATACTTGAAAATTAGTATTTTTCCTTAAATGCTCACTTTCTGTTGCACATTTCATTGACTGTGCATTTAGCAGCTAAGTTGTATGTGTTAACAGTGAAGGATGTGCTTTTAGAATGGCTTCTTGCTGTGCTCCATGGACTCTCACCCAAACTCCAAGGTAATATTTCTATAAGCAAGCATTCTAATTTTCCTCCCAATTTCATATTATCAAATAATTTTGAAAAACATTCTTCAACACAGAGTAAAAACCTAATTAACTAGAAAAGCGAAATGGTTATCATTTACTGAATGCAAACTGTGCCACAGGAAGTTTACTCAAAACTTCATTTTTCCCAAGATACTGAAATGCCACTGCATGCGAATGAGGATTTTAATACTTCCAAGTTAAAAATGAAAGACAAGAGAAAGAAAAGAGGAAAATCAAAAAGACGGCAAAAGCAATCAAAAAATAGAGTTGGGCTGAAGTTATTTGAACTGCCCTTTTTGTTATACTTGTGTGCCAGTAGTTTTATAATAAAGATAAGACGTACACAATTTTTAAGCTTTTAACCAAAGAGATGATGGAAGATAATAATATTGACCCTTTTAGTCCTTGGATAAACATGAAAAATGGTCACTGTTGTTGGATGAGGGTGGGAAGGAAGAGAACCCTTCTTACCACATGACGTAGTAACTTTACTGTTTATTAACTCAAGTCTCATACTTGATGAGTGTATGAACATTAATGTATGTAGCCAATAAAAGTTTGTTGTTCAAGGTTCCAGATTAAAGTACCTGCTTAGGCACACACAGGGGACAGTGGTTCAATGCCCCACCTGCCATGCCGGCCCTGACCCTAGGGTATGCTGAGATGGCAATTTGAGACTGTGTGTGGTGATGCATGCCCATAATCCCAGTGCTTGGGAGGCTGAAAGCAGGAGGATCACTATGAGTCCGAGCTGTATAGTGAGACTCTGTAGAGCCTGTACTACATATAAAAAAAAAAAGTATTGAGTTAATATTTTTCTTTGTAAAATTCAGAGAAAGGAGATCGTGATTTCATTCTTTGTGGTTGACAAATCAATGGTTTATTCAATGGATTTGTCAAGTATTAAGTTATGGACACTGACAAAGAACTTACAGAGTGAGGTTCAGGGTTACAGGATAAAGCCTGAGGGATCTTGACTCACCTCATCAGCTACAAACATCACATTTTTTTTATATAGGTCTACTTTATCTCGGTCTTGACTATCCATCAGAGAAGTATAAAAACAAGGTATATAAAATAAAGCCATAATAATATGCTGAGCTGTAAATGATTCTAGTCAACAATTTCTTCAGATAACCCACTGCTATAGCAGACTACTGGACTGTGTTGGATTGTTTCGTTGAACTCAAGCATCTATAATAGTTGAGTGACAATAGAGAGCCCATTTCTGACAGGAGTAAACAAAAAGGGGGGGGATACAAAGGAAGGACCGTTCTGGGCTATCCTAATATAGCACAGTTAGGATAAATTTGCAGTACTTTTGCATAGTTCTGTGAGAAGAAAGATTTGCACTAGTAGTATGTGGACAGGATATCCTGTTTGCTGCTTGTACTATGGATAACCACTAAGAAGATAATAATGTAAAAAATATTACTTATTGAAACTACTATAATTCAGCTTTAAAAGAAAGGTGTACAGCTACATTCTCTTAATTCAATG
This sequence comes from Ctenomys sociabilis, assembly GCA_004027165.1. Classification (NCBI taxonomy): domain Eukaryota; kingdom Metazoa; phylum Chordata; class Mammalia; order Rodentia; family Ctenomyidae; genus Ctenomys; species Ctenomys sociabilis. The sequence continues at coordinate 5,653 of PVKA01043511.1, read as the reverse complement.
AATGGAGGCATCTGCTCTAATAGTGTTTGTAGATAGAATATCATGTCTGCACCTTGTACAACAAATAACCACTAAAAAAACAAAACACAATGTATTAATTATTGAATCTGTTCTACTAATTTGATGTGAACATGTCTCGTTGCTATTTGTTCTTCAATAAAATTATGGAAAATAAAAAGGGAAACATTTGAAAAATGAAAATTAACGTATCCTGTACAGACACATTCTATTGACTGAGCTTCTTCCCCATACCCCACAAAAGAGCATTCCACTAACTTCAGAGCCAGGGACAAAGCTTTTAGAAATGTACTGAGTCTGACAGAGTGACACTTGTCAAACCACAGAATTAATTTTTAAACAAAATACAAATGGTTTAATATATTCTTATATGTATATATTTCAATGATAATGCGACATAATACTTCTGACTGGCTAATATTTCAAATTTATAAGTAGTAAAACACAATTTATTGTATTTGAGCTACTTCCAAAGCACACTACTGTCTTGTAAAATTTGATATGGTGTCTGACAGAGTGGAAATGTGACTGCTTAATAGCAGATTTAATGTATTGTTGATTCAATTCACTTGCGATAAGACATTGTTCAGCACCATTTAGAGAATAACAAATATAAGAAATGCCTAGAATATCAAATGCAATTACTATATGAATGACAATTGTAATGACTCTGATAATTTGCTTTATCCATCTGCCTCAATTTCTGCAGTTTCCAAATATAAGTGGAAGTATCAGACTAAATTAATACATATGGTTGTCACATCAATGGATTAATTTATGAAATGTAAACATATGACATATGTATGTTTGGTAACATTGATTGCTGTGCACAAAATGCTCAGATTTTCGAACAATTGCAGTTCGTAGATGTGCTGCATACAGCGAAGCAGAAATTTTTTTTTTTTTTTTTTTTTTACCATAGTATTACATCTTTAAAAGTCAGACAGTCCCTATCAAGAATGTAATCAAATGGGATATCTATTTCATGCTTGATTCTGATACAGATTCTAGGTCACAAAACAATCACTTTGTTTTATTCCTATCACCTTAAATAACATTCTCATAAAGCTAATTACTGTTGGGCTGTTGGTGCTTTTTTAGTTTTAGTAACATATGATATATGAACTTTATAAAGCGAGTGGAAAGAATGCTTGAAAGAGATAGTCAGACGCAATGAGCCATTTATTGATATGATGTCTTATATGTATTGCATGTGTGACATCACATACAAGGAGGTCAGTCTGTCTCCCCTCATTTTGTATCTTCAAAGTGTTTCTTTCTCATTCGCAACACATATTTCCATGGGCTGAGCAAGACTGGAATAAATGCAGTGCGTTAAGCAGCATTTGTGTTGATCCCTGCACATATATCTGTGATGTACTGCCTCAGATAAATGAAGACTTGGGTTAATTTTCACTATTTTTTTTTTTTTTTTGGCATAACCGGGGGTTAAACTCAGGGCCTTGCACTTGCCAGGCAAGCACTTATTCCACTGAGCCATCTCCCAGACCTAATTTTCACTAAATAAACCTCTAAATTAGCGTGCTTTAGGACAAGTAGTTGGGAACGGTGACTTAAGTGTTAGGGTGGGCAGTTACTGCATTTGAAAAAAAATGAAAATAATATTTATTTTATATCAGTGGCATACAGCTAGAGTTGAGTTTTTCAGTACCTTTCCCCCTGTGCACTTTGCTTCTTTATCTTCTTCTGTCCACTGAACACAAAAATACTGTATGTCTTGTTAGTAGCCAGTGTTCAAGTTTATATATTAATTTGGACCCTTGACTGCCACGTGAAGTACAGTTTAATCAGTTACATTTCTTACCCCAGTTGATGTTTTGTCTTGATAGCAGTCACTTCATTTTATAACTTTCTTAGCTTTCAGTAGAAATTTTATGATGTAAGTCTCACATTCTCATCAAAATACTCTTAACATTTCTCAAATTGGAACATGTGTTAGAGTCTTCAGGCCCCTTCCACATATCTTCTCTACTCTGACTTGTGGTCTTAGCTTGCCACTTAGCAGTACCCCTGGGACTCATTTCCCTGTTCCCTTGTAATCCTTATAGCTGCAAGCTGGTTGGATGGTCACTTTCTTACCTCCTTCTTTGACTTTAATTCAGGTATGCACTTATTTCACAAAAATATAACTTCACACACCCTTTCTGAAGAAAATGCATTGGCCAATGTACTTATGTTCTTTATGATTTCTGTGTATCTAAGTGGCTGTGTTTCCTATTAGTTTTATATAAGTTTAGTCCCCAGTGCATAAAAATAAAAATCTTTACTTTCCTTCTGGTTTCCATCATATTTGTTGACATCTTTGATGGCACCAGAACTCCCAACCTCCTTAACATCTTTGGAATTTTAACCTTTGCTCTATGGTATTTAAAATTTTTATAATTAAATTATGGTGCTGCATTCTTTATCTGTAGAGTATCTTTTGCCATGGGTAGTATGATGTCTTAAAATATACACACTGTGAGAACTAATTTAGCTCTGTTAATTATTTTATCTGAACACTTATGTCTTTTTGGTACAAAGAAATTATGTAACAGTTTTTGTTACTTTCTTGTTTACTGTTTCTCATTACATGTATTTTAATTGTGCTACCTACATGTTGTACTGTTGTCAAAGCCTTCATGGTTTTCGTTGTCCACTTTTTTCTTGTTTATTTATCTATGACTCTGTCCTAATTTGGGGGAACTTTTAAAATATATTATTATTATTAAAATATTTTAAGGGTTCATTTTTGTTATCAATTATCATGGTTGTTATTTCTTGCTTTATTATTTGAATTATTGAGTTCTTTTTTTGACATGACTATAAAGTTTTATTTTTATATTATTATCCTGTTCTGGTCAATGTTCTGTTAATATCCATTTGGAGAAGTACACTATACAGCTAAAGAAATGCATGTTTTTATGACATCTACTTTGAACTTATTGGATTTGTTTCAAATGCTGAAAGATGGATTACTGTCACTTCATGTTTAAGTGTGAGGGGGCCAGGGAGATGGATCAGTAGGATAAGCTCTTCCCTGGCAAGTACAAGGGCCTGAGTTAAATCCCTGGTTCCACCAAAAAAACAAACAAACAAACAGATATTTTTATGTGTGAGATACTGAAAAGCTGATGGAAACTGTATCTAACCCCTTATATCTACCCCTTATTAACATAATCATTTAGGCTTTGTAGGGGATGATTCAATAATGAGCCTCAACTTTGGGAAGACCATGCCAATTTCAGTATGTGTGGTTATTTTCTATTGACCCTGTCCAAAGAAAACTTCTCTCACTTTTGGCCTTTGAGAAGGAATTCTAACTCAGTCTTCTGGAAACCAAGGACGAAAGGGGCTTAAGGATTCCAACCACTGCACATGTGCATTTATCAGGAATCTTGTACTGTCTGGTGTGCCAGCATCCCCAAATCCAGGGTCTTTGGCTCCGTATTGCAGATAGGCAAATGTTTCCCTTCGCTTATGTAGTAAGAGTGTTTGGAGGGAACGGGGAGTGGTTTAGGCATGAGACTGGAGAGCAGAGCTGGTAGGGGTCCACTTGCTTCTCGCAGGGCATATTGATGGCTGAGGACTCCTCCCACCTCTGCCCTTCTTTGTCCTCTGCACGTAAGTGTGCATGTGCAGTAGCCACAACACTTTGGCGGCCTCTGGTACCTTTATTTATGCATCTTTTAAGGAACACTGTACAAAATAATTTTTTCTAGTTTTCTATCCACAAGACAGCCAGGTTTCCTCCTTTGTTTCTCTAGACTGCTACGATTTGTTCTCCCATCTCTAATGACACAAAACTAAACCAACAGCCCTGTTCTCTAGTTCTACCTTGTTTTAAAGGGCATTTTTAATTTCCTTTTTTTAAATATAGCATTGAAAAGCAGTAAACTTGAAAGCTTTGGGGGCAAATTTCCCTCTGATGTCACCACTTACACTAGTAATTAATCCAGGATGTACTTAGTTGTTGGGCATTTTTATGTTCTCCAGTGGAGGTGATTAGATGGTGTGCATGTGTTTATCTGTTAACTAGTTACATTACCATGTAGCATCCTGCAGATTGAGTTATGTGCAGTTGTAAAAGATCAAGCATGAATAAAAATTTCTCTTGAACTTACATTCTAACAGAGATGATCAATACAAGCTAGGAAATGGAAAAAACAAGATCATTACTGTTAAGAATAAGTATTAAACAGCTATCAGAAGAAGAAATTGTGAATATGGTCAATAGTGGCTGGGCCATGTGGTTCTGACACAGTGTGGTCTTTCTGATCTTCAGAATTAGAGTAGCTTCATGCCAAGATTCTGACCACACAAAAATGCAGAGGAAGAAACACATCCAGCATAAATTGGGCAAAGGGCACTTTGTATAGGGCTTAGAATTTATTTGACTTTGAGAATCTAGTAAGGAAGTGACATCTGCTCATTCAGCCTAGGTAGCTGAGCTCCTCCTGAGGACAGAGGGTTATCTATGTGTAAGAGAGCTGCCGTCTCACAGAGCCTCATATACTGCCAGGCCCTCCTCAGACAGCTCTGTCAGCCTTAATCCCTCAGCAGCAGCAGGAGCTTGGCTGTACACATAGCACCCCAGCAATGCTCTGGAAGAAAGCACAGAAGCACGCAGGGAATTTTAAGGCACTGGCATATTGGCATGCTAAGCACCGCCTGCTAGTCAAAGCTCGCCTGATCAGAGAAGGAATGATGTGAGTTCTTTATGAGGAGATTTGCAAGTTACATTATGAAAGACATGGTTATGGGAGGATGAAAAATATTCTTGCCACATTTATTAGTTCACTTTTGTTTATTTACTTATTTTGTTCTGTTGTTTGCTTAAATGGGTAAGAACTATGCCCTGTATATGAGATGAACAAAGACTAAAACTATTTTTCCATCCAGGGGAAAAATCACGCACAGCAAAGGAATTTTAACTTTAACAAGCCATGCAATCAAAATTAAGAAAATTTATCTTCTATTTTAAATACCAGACTTGGGAAATGTCAGTGCCTTGAAAGAGCAATGAGAATCCACTCTCCCCCCCTCATGTATTTGTCCCAACTGAGTGGGCACTAAGTCTATAAAAACTGTACAAAAGAGACATATCAGAAGAGAAAAAGAGAGGGAATGTGTAGGGAAGGAGAGGAGAAGGGAGGGGAGGGGCAGGGAGGAGCTAGGAGAAGAGCGACAAGGGGAGGGGAGGGGAGAATGAGGGTGAGGGGAGGCAAGGAGGGGAGAAATTATACGTAAATTAAGATAAGATGCCAAATGGCCATTACTTGTAGATTGCTACTAACCTGCAAATTCCAAGAGAATTAACTAAATAATCTTAGATTAATTAAAAATCGAAAGAAAATCACAAAGAGAAACAGAAATTGTGCACCAACTGGTGTGCAGCAGAAGGACCTAGCAGGACCTAGGTCTGTCCCTGCCTGCAGTGTGCCTTTGCATTTACTCTTGCTTTCCTTAGCATGCATTTGCCGTCCATAGTGACCACAGGCACCGTGGAGGGCCTGTGCGTACATGAACCCGTTTCCAATCTCCCCTCCCTCCCACACTTATTTTCCAGCATCAAGTTCATTTCATGGGCTTTTCATGTAAGAGAAACGAGGAGGCACGCCCACTGGTGTGCCCG
>PVKA01043510.1:0-16719 GCA_004027165.1 Ctenomys sociabilis | reverse complement strand
AAAAAAAAAAAAAAAAAAAAAAAAAAAAAAAAAAAAAAAAAAAAAAAAAAAAAAAAAAAAAAAAAAAAAAGAATTGGAAAATTGTATGTGCAAATGCATAAAATGAATTTGAAATTTGATTCACTAATTTTTTGTATCTTCTAAATGGCATGACAAATCAAAGTGTTAAAAAATTATCAAAAACATTTTTATTTTACATATTAATCTAAATAGGTCTCTTTGTTAAATGTGTTCTAAAAGTGCAAGACACAAGTTTAAAAGTGGGTGAAAAAAGAAAATTAAGATATACACACACAGATACAAATTCCCTATAATAAATGTGATCATTATGTATATCTAAATTATACCAATAAACTTTAACTAAAAGCAAATGGATTATATATTGAGTTCATTTTTCTCAAATAAATCTGTGATTCTATAGCATGATTATTTCTAGCCAACAAAAATACAAGTATTAAATGGGTAAACAATAAAATTGAAGAAGAAATAACTTTTACGTAGGGAAGACAGAGTAACACAAAAAGGCAGACAGACAATAGCCACCTTAACTCTTTTGTGGAGGTAGATAAGAGGAAACAGGTAATTTTTCCCTTTAATAAGATGCATAAATAACATTTTCATATTCAACTACTATTTGGTTCAAAGGTGAAATGGTTAGAAAGGAAGAAAATTTTCTGAAAGATTAAGAAAAACAAAAGAAAAAAAAAAAACACAACACAGGAATGAGAGATTAGAACGTAGGGAGAATAGGGCCAGTGAGATAGCTCAGTGGACTAAGCTCCTGCTTAGGCAAGCACAGAGGCTAAGGCTGGAGCTCCAGCACCACATGCGTCGCTGGTCCTGCCCCCCAGGCATACTGAACCTGCCACTGAGAGACTGAGCATGCCTGTAATCCCAGTGTTGGGGAGGCTGATAATGGGAGGATCACTACCAGTCTGATCTATGCAGTGAGACCCTGCAGACCCTGTACTAAAAATAAAACAAACAAACAAACAAATAAAAAGGGAGGCTGAGAATCACTGCTCTGGGAATGCTATCAATGGTTTTCATCACTAGGAAAATAAGGGACACACTACTTGTTTCACATATCCATCTTTGTTGGTCAAAACATTAAATTTATAATGGTGTGGTACAATCCCAGCACTTCGGGAGGGTGGGATAGGAGTCTCACAAGTCCAAACCTAATTCAGTCAACTCAGACTCAGTGAGAATCTGGCTTAAAGTTTAAAAAAAAAAGACCAGAGACACATTTTATTGTGAAGGCCCTAGTTTCAATCCCTAGTACTACAACAAAACAAGAGAAAAATCTATGATGGCTACAATCCAAATCAAAATAAAACAATGACACTGCCCCTTTCTATTTAGTAGTGATCTCCAAGTTGCACACTATACAGTGAACTAATAGAAAGGTGAGTTATCAATTATTTTTTTCTTGGTATAGGAATCAAACTCTGGGCCTTGTGCTTGCCAGGCAGGCACTTATACTGCTAATCTATATCCCCAGCTCATAGTTACAGTTTTTTAAAAAAAAATTACGCTTGATAAAAATCAGCACTATTTTGGGTCTAACACAAAAACTTAAAATCAAAGAAGTATTCATTCAACTTTAAGCTATTAGTAAAAAACTAGAAATGATTTTTCTGACTCATCGATTTTATATATACAAATAAAAAAATCAAGCATAATTTTCATGTTTATTCTTACATTTATTAAATGTTAAAGGGAAAAATAAGGGACATAATTTTATAAAAGAAAATTATCTAAAGTCACACAAAGTATTTTTAAGACAGAAATAAACTTTAGAACTCGCTCTCTCCTGGCTTTCTAAGTCTGATGTATTTCACTTAATACTATGGTCACCAGTTCTACACATGCAGGTATCTTTGCAATGCAAGAATTAAAATCTCACAAATTTATTTTGTCACTTAAAAATACAACGTCAAAAGTACAGCAATCTAAAATTTCAAAGTAAGTAAATTGAAACAAAAGGAAAATAGCAAGCTCCCCTTGCTCTATACACAAAGAATACTGATGTGATAAGGAACCGAGTTTCTGATAATCTTATAGAAAGTGATATGCTATCACTTTCATTTGTATTGATATAGAACCAAAGACAAAAATGGTGAAGTAAAAGGTCACTTGAGTAGTACTATAACTTTTTCTAATAAAAATTTATTTAATATGACTTATGCATAAAATTTCAGTCTTCACTTTACAAACAGGTAGATGAATATGGGAACAGATGAATTGTTTTTCATATTAGAATTCTCTATTTTCAAGGATTAAAAAACACTTTCTGCCAGGTATTACAGCACATGATTGTAATCCCAGCATTCAGGAGGCTGAGGCAGGAGGACTGCTATGAGTTTGAGGCCAGCCTGAGCTACACAGTGAGTTCACGGTCAGCCTGAACTACATGGCGAGGTCCTGTCTCATCTTATGACAAATATATATACATATATATATATATTTGTCGTAAGATAATAATTTAAACAGTTGCCAAAGGTCACTTCAAAAATAAACTAGCACTTTTTCTTTGCCAGTCTACTGCAGAATTTAACAAAAGATGAACTTCAAATATATACCACAGAATTCAAAACATCCAAGATAGTCTAAATTTGAAGCTTACCTTTCATTGCTTTCTCATCCAATGTCCACAGCAGCTGCAGATTGCCAGCTCCCTTTCCTTTAGATGGCCCCATTATCAAACTATGGAGATTTTATGACTCCATTAATATGACTACAAAAGGGAGCTGATCTATGGTCACAAGGTAAGTCCTTTATTATGCAGTTTTATAAGTTTCTGAGTAAGTTACACTAATAAAAAAATCACAAGGAATTGGATACTTAAAAAAAAACTTACAAAACTACACAATATTGTAAAATAAAAAGCTGATTAAAAAGCTGTATCTTGATGAGTATGAAAGGAGTGTGGGGAGAACTTACCTTGTAACTAAAGAACAACTCCATTCTGTTGCAGTAATCTGGAATGAATATGACAGCACCAGCAAAATGCTGGTTAGAATGCTGCAAAGAGAGGGAATTGGCAATCTACTGATGTTGGGGACATTGGATACCTAAAAGGAAAAACAAGGGAAAATAAATAAATTCTAGATTTTTAAAGTGCCTTATTACTTACTATGTTTAGATGTTAAACTCAGGTTAAAGTCCCTGGGTTACACAAACCACCTACTTGCACAGATTTTCTTATAGTGTTACGTCTAAACAAAACAGGTATCAGTCATATGATACAAAATAACCATAAATACATGAGTGTTTAAAATGTGAAGTTATCATGGAAATTAATATTATTTCAAAACATGTTGAAGTTATTGTGGAAATTAATGCATTTTTATTTAAAAACATGTACATGGTATTCTGTCAATTAAAAACTATGTTTTTGTTTATAAATGTTAGAGTAAAAAACATGGACCACAAAACAAAGTTTTTACTGCTTGTTTTTTTTTTTTTTTTTTGTATTTTAGGGAAGGGCCTACAGGGTGTTCAGGGTCTCACTGCTGGATGGGACTCATAGTGATCCGCCTGTTCACAGTCTCCCAAGAGTTAGGATTACAGGCATGTGCCACCACACCCAGTCTCAATTCCTAGTCTCAATTGCTGTCTCAGCACACCCTAGGGGCAGGGCCAGCACCTCAGGCCCAGGGATCAAACCCAGACCCCTTTGCTTGCTTGCAGGCACTTTAATCTGCTGAGCTATTTGGCTGGCCCTCAGGATTGGTTCTTATGAGATGTAAATCCTGTGGCAGAAGTGGGATTAAATATCAATAGATTATATTTTTCAAATAAAATGTAATTTACTTAGAGAGTTAATGGATCCCTATCCAATGACATCTCATTTAAAATCACTAGCAATATCCAAAGATAGCACGCAAATGTCTAAACTCATATGTATAAAAAGTTAAATATTTCATTAAAATTTGACATTTTTCTTAATGAAAAGGTAATAGTATATTCAGTTGGCATCTGTTTCTTTTTTATTTTCTTATCTAGTGAGACTATCACATATTCACATACTCCTGCACATTCCTAGTTTAAGGGACAAAAGATCACGTTAACCTTGTTGGTATTCGGAGCCCTGAAAAAGTGCTAATTTTGATAGCATAATGAAATCTTTGCATATGAATATTGAAAGTTAAAAAGTATTTTATCTCTCCCAGAATATCTAAACTACCACATGCCATGATTTTCTCTCTCTCTCTTTTTTTTTTTGGCGGAACCAGGGATTGAACTCAGGCTGTTGTGCTTGCCTGGGAAGCACTTATTCCACTGAGCCACCTCCCCGGCCCCTATGATTTTCTCTTGAGAGAAATTTTCACTTAAAATTTTTATTTTGGGTTTATTTTTTATTTTTTGGTTTATTAAAACAGGTTCTATGAAGCAATTTAGCCCGGCTTTGAGTTAGTGGTGATCTTCCTGCCGTGGCCTCATGAGTACTGGGATTATAGGAATGTGCCTCCATGCCTAGTTACTGCATTTTATTTTAAAGGAATCCCATATCAAATACATTGAATAGTACATATAACAATCCCATTATATTTCTAAATGAGCACTGAAATAGTACTAAAGCATATACATAACACATTAACATTGCAAATTTGGGTGTCTTCCGATTCTATAGAAAGGGCAAACCTGAGTGACAGATCACATTCCTAGAAGGTAATTCACTGGGGAAGAAATCTACAATATACTTTTAGTAGACAGTTCATATATATTTTATTGGTGCATAGTGGTTATATGGATTAGTGGGTTTCATTTTGGCAGATTCATAATACACGTTACACACTTTAATCATCTTCATCCCCATTACGCTCTCCTTCTTTTACCCTTCCCTTCATTTCACATGCTTTGGAAAAATTCAATGCATGTATTTTAATTATATGCAGTCCCCGATTTCCCTCATTATATCCTCTTTTTTACTTTTTTTTGTCACATTTTTTGGATTCCACATATTAGACAACATGTGATGTTCATCTAAGTCTGGATTATTTTGCTCAACATGGCAATCTTCAGATCTCTCCATTTTCCTACAAATTATGAAATTCTATCCTTCTCTATGGCTGAATAATATTCACTATATACATATAAAGTGATTTATTTATCACGTTTTCTTCATTCACTTACCAACTGACAAGTACCTAGGCTAGTACATCTTGGGTACTATAAACTGTGCTGCAATGGACAAGGTATGCAGTTATTGCTGTAGTGTGCTGACTTTAACTCCTCTGGGTATATACACCAGAAGAGGTAAAGGTGGATCAAATGACAGTTCTATTTTTAGTTTTTGGAAGACCCTCCATACTGATTTCTATAATGGCTACACCAACTTATAATCCCACTAGCAGTATAAAAGGATCCTTTTTCCCAATTCATCACCAGCATTTACTGTTTGTAATTTTGATAGCCACTCTAACTGGGGTGAGATGGAATCTCAATGTAGTTTTGATTTGCATTTCTCAAATGACTAAAGATGTTACCATTTTTTTCAGATACTTATTGACTTACTTGTACTTCTTTTCAGAAGTATTTTATTCATCTGTCCATTTAATAACTGGTCTATATGATTTTATGTCATTAAGATTTTTGAGTTCCGGATATATTATAGCTCTTAACCTTTTGTCATCAGAGTATAAAGATTTACTCCCATTTCACAGACTGCTTACTCTTGTTTCCTTTGCTGTGCTGAAACTTTTTAATTTGATGTATCTCCATTTGCTGAATCTTGCTATTATTTCCTGTGTTATATGAGTCCTATTCAGGAAGTCTTTGCCTATGCCTATGACATTAAGTGTTTTGCCTATTTTCTGTTAAAAGTTTCAGAGTTTCAGGTCTTATACCTAGGTCTTCATTCATTTTCATTTGATTTTTTTTGTAAATGTGAGAAGAATCTTGTTTTAATTTTCTGTAAGTGATATCCACTTTTCTTAGCACCATTTGTGGAAGAGGTTGCCTTTCCTTCAGTGTATATTTTCAGCTCAGGAATTTGTTTCTGTGTCCTCTATTCTGTTCTGGTTGTCTACATGTCTATTTTTGTGACAGTACCATGCTGTTTTTGTTACTATGAATTTGGAGTATAATTTGAAATTGAGTATTTTGATACTTCTAGTCTTGGTCTTTGTGCTTAGGACTGCTTTGGTTATGTTGTGTTTACATTTGTACCTTAGGATTGCTTTATCTAGTTCTGTGAAGAACATCCCTGGTACTTTGATGGGGATCATACTGAATCTGTAGTTTACTTTTGGTAACGTGGCCATTTTAACAGCACTGTCAAGCCGCGAACATGGGAGGTCTTCTCATCTTCTAGTGTCTTCAATTTCTTTCTTCAGTGTTCTAAAATTTTTATTGCAAAGGACTTCCACCTATTATTTAGGTTGATCCCTGGGAATTTCATTTGAAGCTACTGTGAATCAAATTATTTTCCTGGTTTCTCAGCTAGTGCATTCTTGGTGTACAGAAAAGCTACTGGTTTTTATTTCTTTTTTTGGCAGAACCAGGGATGCTATTGATTTTTATTTATTTATTTATTATTATTATTTTTTTTTGTCTTTTTGAGACAGGGTCTCACTATGCAGTTCAGGCTGGCCTTAAGCTCACTTTGTAGCTCAGGCTGGTCTCGAACTCACAACAATCCTGCTGCCTCAGCCTCCCGAGTGCTGGGATTACAGGCCTGTGCCACCACGCCTGGCTCAACTATTGATTTTTAAATGTTGATTTTATATCCTGCTACTCTGAATTTATTTATCAGCTCTAAATGTTTTGATGGAGTTTTTAGGGTCTTCCAACTACAGAACCATTTTGTCTATAAACAAGGATAATTTGACTTATCTGTATTCCTTTTGTTACTCTTGGCTAATTGCTCTAGCAAAAATTTCAATAAAGTAAAATAAAATTTCAAGAAATACATGGAATAGGAATGGTAAGAGTGGACATTCTTGCCTTGTTCCTGATTTTGAATGGAATACCTTCAGTTTTTCTTCATTTGAATAATATTGCCTGTGAATTTATTGGATATAGCCTTCACTACACTGAGGAATGGTCCTTCAAAACCTAAATTTCTCAGGGCTTTTAATTTTGTTGAAGGCTTTCTGTGCACTAAGATGATCATATGATTTTTATCTTGGATTCTATTCATGTAGTGTATCATATTGACTAATTTGTGTATGTTAAACCATGCCTGCATCCCTAGAAGGAAACTGACTTGATTGTGGTATATGATCTTTTTAATGTCATTCAATTCAGTTTATCAATATTTTATTAAGGATTTTTGTACCTCTATTCATCAAAGATACTGGAATATAGTAGTTCTCTTCCTCTTCCTTTATGTCCTTGTTTGGTTTTGGTATAAAAATGATATTGGCTTCAGAGAGTGAGTCTGGAAGTGCTCCTTCCCCATTACATGGCATAATTTAGGTACCATTGGTGTTCTTTAAAGGTCTGGTAAAACTTAGCAATAGCCGACATGGTCCTGCACTTTTCTATATTGAGAAGTTTTTATTAGTGTTTCAATCTCTTTGCTTGCTCCCAATCTATGTAGGCTTTTTTTTTTACATCTCTTGGTTCAGCTTTGATATTGTATGTATCTAGAAATTATCCCACTCTTCCTAAACTCTCTAATTTATTAGATTATAGGTGTTCAAAGGAGTCACTAATAATTCTCTGGATTTTACTGGTGTCCAATCTCTAATTGTATTGATTTGGATCTTTTGATTAGTTTGGCTTATCAGTGCTGTTTATTTTTTCAAAGAACTCTGTTTCATTGATCCTCTATATCGTACTTTTAGTCTCCATCTCATTCAAGTTTTGATAATCACTCTTCTTTTCCTTCTATTAGGTTTGATTTTGAGTTGTCCTTTTTTTTCTAAGACCTTGAGAGATAGAGTAGGTTATCTGAGATCTGATTTCTTTTTATGCAAGTACTCAGTTATAAACTTCCCTCTTTAAAAATGTCTTATTTGGGCCAGCCAGATAGCCCAGTGGATTAAAATGCTTGCTTAGGCAGATGCAGGGGCCTGGGGTGCAGTCCTGGGCCTGCCGTGCCAGCCCCACTCCCAGGGCACCCTGAGACAGGGATTGAGACTGGGCATGGTGGTGTGCACCTGTAATCCCAGAGCTTGGGAGGATGAAAAACAGGAGAATGCTAAGAAAGGTAAAATGTAGTATAGGGTCTATAAGGTCTCACCATACATATCAGACTCAGTGATCTGTATAGTGAGACGTTATAGACCCTCTACTAAATACATTTTTAAAAAATAATCTTTGCTATATCCCAGAGACTCAGATATGCTATATCCACTTACATTTGATTCTAGAATTGTCAAAATTTTCTTCCTGTTGTTTCAATGATCCACTGATCAAATCTTGGTTTTAATGTTTGGACTCCTACCAAGTCCAAGTCCCTTCTATTACACATAGCACACAGAAAACTGTCAAACTAATAAGTAAGACTAGTATCTGTCTGTAACTAAGATAGGTAACAAAATTTAAATCTGTTGTACGGTATCTCCAAAAGGTCATCTTCTTTTCAAAAACCTTAAATGACTAATGATTAATGACAAAGTGACTCCCTTATAGCTGAAATAGTTTTTAGTTTTGTTGACCATTAACTGGTTTACCAGAAAGAGCCAGAATAAGAAAAAATATATATACAATAATTATCAAAACCTTGAATAAAACAATTTTTAAGAATTAGAAATTATTGTAACCATAATACGATCAAAACCATTAAATAAATTAGGGGTTGAGGACTTAGGATATACTTAAAAGATCCTTAAACCATAGTAAGATAGATTTTTGCATTCTAAACATAGCTGGCTATAAAATAATGTTGATTTGAATCATCATTGTAACAAAGTAGGATATAAAATGAAGAAAATAGGAAATTTTTAAAAGCCTTCATTCTAATAAAGCTTTTATGTCAGAAAACAATATCATATATAACAAATTATTTCTTATATCAGCAAATACATTACTAACATACAATTATCTATGTAAATTCATGCAATAAGTTTGATAACATGATTGAATGATATTTTTTCATTTACCTGTATATCACCCTTCACTATATTTCTACTTTTAAGAATGTCACACATTTCCCAAAATGCTCATAGAAAATACTTATATTTTAACTATGAATCCTATGTTAAGAAAGGTAAAATGTAAATAATGAACAGAAGAATGTGAAAAGAAGTCATAATCATAATGGATTGGAAACAGCTAAGACTGAGCTGAAGGTAAAGCCAAGAGTTTTTCTTAACTATCTGATAAGATTATGAAGATTAAAAGCTACCCCTGACATACATAAGTTCCATCAAATACAAACCTGAACTGTAAACAGACATTTAACAGAATATTCTCATTACATAATATGAGATTAGGAACTTTTTTTTTTTTTTGTGGTACCAGGGATTGAACTCAGGACCCTGAGCTTACCAGGCAGGTGCTTATTTTACTGAGCTATTTTCCTGGTCCAATATGAAATTATTTCACTGATTTACATCTAACTTTCAAAGTATCAATTTATCCCCCCCCCCAAAAAAAAAAAAAAAAAAACACTGCAGCATTAGAAAGAATGAAAGAACAGGGCTCTTAGCCCTATGAGATTATGCTAGGATTTTGCAATCACAGCAAAACAACATGAGTTGGATGTGAGGAATGTCACATTTACTATAAGACATTACATTGTAGGATGTTCAACAGTATCATTGGCCCCTATCAATTAAACCCAGTACCATCTCTTCAACTTTGACAAGCAGAAATATCTTCAAACACAGCCAGAGTAGAGGGAGTACAACATTATTCTTATTAATCACTGGGCTATTCATAGAATTTGGTGATCAAGTAATGGGTGCTGTCATCTTGATTACATGTGTGATAACATATGGATTTCTTTAATGTTTACTGTATTAGAAGTTTAAATTATTTTAAGAACATATAATCTGCCTCTATTTTATACATTCTTCTAATTTAACATTTCATGAATATTTTTACATAGTAACAACCATCCAAACAGCTCAGCAAACTAAAGCACCTGCAAGCAGGTGCAGGGGCCCGGGGTTCAAATCAGGGGCCTGCTGTGCTAGCCCTACCCCAAAGGCACACTGAGACAGTGATTGAGACTGAGTATGGTTGAACACCTACAACCACAGCACTTGTGAGGCTGTGAACAGGAAAATCACGATGAGTCCAATCTAGTAGTGAAACCCTGAACACCCTGTAGACCTTTTCCTGAAATACAAAAATAACAAGAACAACAAATTTTACTAGCTATGTATCATTGTAATAATGTGGTTTGGTTGGTCATCTCTGTATTGTTGAACAGATGAGTTGTTCCAAATTTCTACTAGTAGAGGTTATCTGTTAAATACCATCATAAAGTTATTTTCGGGAAGAATAGAAGTTAAATCTCAAGTGCTATCACAGTACCAAAGCAGGGGGTGTTTCATGGCTTTTCTTACATATTGATAATAAAATTGAGAACTGAAATCTGTGATATTATTCAGTGCTAAGGTGCTTACTGTTAAAAGACATTAGAAAAGAAAGCATCTTGCATTTAAAATTTTAGTTTGTTCATATGAAAAGGTTAGTCCAGCCATATTTCTTTTATTTTTTTTAATCTACATTCACTTTTCCTTATATCTCATTTCTACATAGATTTTTCCTTATTGAATAAAGGTGAAAAACCCCTTTGAAAACCTATAAATTATAATACAAAGTACAAACTTTAAAAGTTAATTAAGATTTTTAAAAAATTTAAAAAACATAAATTAAAAATTATGATTTTAAAAAAGTTTCACATTAAAAACTTAGAAATCAAGTTTCAGTGCTTGGCAATGGCAGATAATTTTGTTTCTCGATCATTATATGTAAAGATGTAATTTCCTTTGATGTGTTGCTTTAACTGTAAACCACAAAGTAATACTTTTTACTATTCCTAATATCCTTTGGTTTTTTGAAATTAATGTGTTACTTTACCAACACATGGATTTTGAAGTATAATTTTGTCACTGGCCAACTCCATGTCCATGCATTCCATGCCCTGGCTGTAGCCACAAGCCAACTATGAACCTGCTGTGCATTTCATTTCCCTTTGGCATGCAGAACCATAGGATCAACTAGCCACTGGACTGACCTGCAGGGGATGAAGCCAACAGCAGGGAGAGCTTAAACCCAGAGGTTCAGCAGCTCCAAGTAGAAACAACTGCCCAGGAGTGCTAACCCCAAGAAAAGCCCCTGGTTATGGTAAACTGCAAAAACAAGATGGGGCTTAACTCTGTAAATGACTCCTTCTGCACAGCAGGCTAATATTAGAGAAGAAATCCAATGCAGTGTATACCATACTTGAGGTTTATTCAGGACAGGATTAACTGTTCAAGACTGAGTCCTAGAACATCTACACATTGGCTTCATTTCAAGGCTCACAGTGTTATTTGTCAAAGCGATGAATGAAACACAGATGCAAGAGAGCTACAGAGGATGTGGGCTAGACACAGACCCCTCTGGGAAGGTGAGGACTATTGTGATGAGAAGCCAGGTTGTGCACATATGGCTTTCACAGATGGCTCGATCTGAAACTGCAGGAATTAAATCAAGTGGTCTTCATGAAGCCCTCATGCCAGGATCTACATCTTGTATAAAAGATCTGACTGCTTTCCCCACCTACAAAAGTGATTATGTCCATAGCTGGTGTACATGGATAGGACTCTCTGGCAGTGGTGGCAAGGAAGGGAGAGGACCCTCACAAACCACAGGCTGTAAGTCCAGGCAGAAAGAACTGTACTTTGCTGAATTCTAAGACTGCAGATCCTGGAGAGAACTCAGCTTATTCAAAAATACAGAGGATTGGCCATGGAGATAGCTCAGCAGTCTAAGCACTACTTCACAAGCACAAGGATCCAAATTTGATCTCTGGTAGCACATGCTGTGCCATCCCCAGAATTCCAATGCTAGGGAGGCTGAGACAGGAAGATCACTATGAGTCTGAGCTGTGTAGTGAGACCTTGTACCAAATCAATCAATCAATCTATCTTTAAAAAAATACAGAGGACTTTTTAAAAGCTTTTTTCTTCTTTTAGGGACATCCAAAAAAAGAAATATTGTATTTTAAATATACAGTATTTAAAATGTAATTGTTAAATCTTTCTTATGGTTAAGGGTTACGGTTAAGGGGGTTTGGGATTTTCCTTTTTCTTTTTATTCCTTCTAATTTCTTTTTCTTGTTTGTTCTTTTCTGTTATTTATCTAATTCTGTTAATTTCCTTGAACCCCTTAATAAGGTCCTATATCTCACTTATTTCTCACTTCAGTTGCTTGTTTTAATTTTTCATTCTTCCATTCCCTGCCCCCCCATGTATAACCATTAACTTTGTTATTACTGTTGAACTCTTTTTTACTGCTAGTGGAGGTAGAGTTACTGCATTTAGTAGATATTTAGTACCATACTTTCCCTGAAAATGAGACCAGGTCTTATATTATTTTTTGCTCCAAAAGACACAATTAGGGCTTATTTTCAGGGGGTATCTTACTTTTTCATGTACAACAATCTACATTTACTCATGTACTATAATCTACATTTATTCATATATAAAAATAAATCTAAATTTACTCAAATATAATCATGACATTGTCTTTTGGAACACTGTCGAAATTCTCCAAACCCCAAATTCCAGCTTGAATTTCTTATAACTCCATTTTCTATACAACCATTTACTCTAACCTCCTGTCCTACAACAGAGCTCTTTACAAACGAGGACTTCTTGTCCATGTAGCCTGCTTGTAGTGCATTGTTACAACATGGGATTATTATGAAGATTCATGGTTTAAACCATGTCCATTGGTTATCAAGTGTGCATGCTACTGTGTGTTGTACCTATACTCTAGTCACCTGGCAATAAGTCTCAATTTCATTTGTTTGCACAGGCATTTACCTCTTGTATAAAAATGACCACTTGGATATTTATAAATACTTATATTTGTAAATATTTAATTATAATTTGTATTATCATTTAAGTATTAATGTCAATAATATCTATTATATTTAATTATATATTAATGTTTTATAACTTAATATGCCTGTTACATGTAGCAATAGATTACTAAATGCAATCATCCAGCAGAAACCCTTAACTGGGGCTTAAGTTTTGGGAGAATTTATTAAGAGTATCCTAAACAATCATACTACAGCTTATTTTCCAATTAGGACTTATTTTCAGGAAAATATAATATTTATCAATATTTATACTGTAATTATAGTTTTATTGTATTATACAGTATTTAAAATGTAATTATAGATCTTTCTTATGGTTAAGGATGGCACATTACTGGTCCTTATGGTATGGTGATATCCAGTCTGTCTTTGATTATTGTTGTCGATTTTGTTGCTATTACCAGAGTGGAACAATTGTTGTTATGAACTGATTTTCTCTATATGTCAGTAGCAAGATGGCCTATGTGTCAATAACAATGCTGTGGTCCATTCTCTGAGAACTGGGTACTGGGCCAATTATACTGCATCCTTCCTTTCCAGTTTAATGGTGGCAGTTAGATCTTGGGATAGATGCAAAACCCTGTAGTTATCTATACCAAAAGTGCATCACTGCAAAGCAGACACAAATACTAGCAACAAAGTCTTTCCACCATAACTGATACTGAACCCTCCACAAAAACAAGACAATGGAAATATAGGAAGTTAAGGCAACAAAATATTTCCCCCTAGACTCCCAGGTCCCTCAAAACTAAACTGTGAGACATCAAAAGAGAAAAATCAAAAGCCAAATCAAGTTTTCAAACTGATAAGAGATAAAAACATAGATTAATATGACACTCAGCAAGCTCAAGATGTAATCAAACAGGAATCAGATTTAACAAACAAACCAATCAGTAAGTTTACAGGGGTCACTAATGAAAAGCTAGCTGAACTAAATAGAACAATACAACCCTAAGAGATATCTTTAGCAAAGAATTATGAGATGAAAAGGTGTAAGTGGCAACTCAGGAAGTGAAAAACTATATTGAAAGCATAGGTAACAGAAGTGACTGCAGTGAGGGTATCAGAACTAGAAGACAGGGCTAATGCATATAATTATATAGTCAGAAATGGCTTAAAAAGAGAACATGAAAAATGTATCAAACACGGCCTGGATCTTCCGAACCCTGAAGGGACCCAGAGCACAGGCCTGGCGTGTGAGTGAGACCACCTGAGCCGCAGGTTCCTGAAGCGACCCAGAGTGCAGGCCGAGCGTGGAACCCTTCAGCAGAATTACCTGCAAAGAGGACAGAGGCAAGACCTATCCAGCTGATTCAGGAGCAGAACATCTTGCCAGTGTGACACAAAGGGTTCACCTGCAAGGCTGTACCAGGAAGTGGAGCACAGCAGCCACACCCAAGCCACACCCACTTGGAAGAGTCTGAACGTCTTAACACTATCTAAGCTCTACACCAAAGGTCAAAAATCAGTAGTATACAAAATGACAAAGTGAAAGAACAAAAAGCAGTCTCAGGCCCGAGTCCACCCAGTACAAATGTAGAAGACTCTAGCATAGAGGAAATTGGAAATCACATGCCAGAAATCTCTGAAATAATAGCGTTGGAAGTAAAGAAACAACTGCAGAAAGGATAGAAGAAATCAGGTCAGAAATAATTTCTGAAGTAAAAAATGTAGCAATAACTATAATCAAAGAAGTACTAAATGCTTCTAAAGGATATACCATTGAGAGCAGAATATAGAAATGATGGAACCCCTGAATAAGCAATATAGAAAAGAAACAGAATGTATGAAACAGATCCAAAGTGAAATACAGGAAATTAAAACCTCAATCACAAGCTAGTAAATTCGTTTGAGTGAAAGTGAAAATAGACTTTCTGACCCTAAAGATACCATTGCAACTAGTGAAAAAATAAGCAAAGATCTCTTAAAAACAACTAGGATGCAGGAAAAAATAAATCAACACCTGCAAGACAATGCAAAGATGAACAATGTGAGACTAATAGGCATCAATGAGAAGGAAGAAGTCAATACAAATGATATAAAAAGAATATGGGCAGAAGTGATAGCAGGAAACTTCCCAAATATGGGGCAACAATCTGACATTCAGGGAACCGAAGCATATACAACTCCAAATAACATCAACCCAATTAAAACCACTCCCAGACATATAATAATCAAGGTCCTAGAAATTCGGCACAGGAACAATATACTAAAAGCTGCTAAAGGAAAGAAACATCATATTTAAAGGAAAAATCCATCAGAATAATGACAGATTTCTCTTCGCAAACCATCAAGGTAAGAAGAGCATGGAGCAAAGTACAAGACTTGCAAGAAAACAAATTCCAACCCAGACTGACAGACCCTGCAAAACTCTCTTTCAAGTATAATGGAGAAGTAAAATAGTTCCATGACAAAGAACAACTAAAGAATTTCATGATGACAAAGCCAAGCCTACACAGATTACTAAATGATGTTCTAGAGAAGGAGCAAAACGATCACAACCCCAAGAAGGAGAATGGAAAGAACCCACCAAATTGGGCAAAGAAACACAGGAGAAAAAGAGGTATACAATACTAGTCTTTCAGTTATTCTTTTGTATACAGCAGCAAAATAGTTCCATCAGCACACTCTATAAATAGACTTCTTTTGCACCCTATGGGTCAAGATTTCATATGGGACTACAGGGTAGATTTCAAGGAAATAGTTGTAGCTCAGTCCCACAAGTGACACCTGGCCACCAGTAAATGTCATGGTCATTAATCATGTCCACAACACCCTAGAACTTTGTGCGATATCCTATCCCCAAACTGCCAGAAGTGATGGTCATTTATTTGTCATTCCAGCATTTATCTTATGTTTCATTCCCAGTATTTCTTCACTATCATAAAAACTGTTTCTTAGTTCAATTGTTTTGAAGCATTTAATTTTAAATTAATTAGTATTTAATTTTCTGAATATTTTTTAATCTTAATTTTTAAGATTTATATCTTTGAATTACAATTTACCTAAAAGACATTGTATGATATCTTCTCCTAGTATTAGAAACTTTAAAAAGTATATTTCTATTTTCTGTTGACTTTATATTACTTCTTCCCTGTCCTTTATACACACACACACACACACACACACACACACACACACACACACACGAAAAAAAAATATGTGTATAACCTGACATAAGATTGATACTGTTTTATAGAAATCTTCAATGACCTTTTACATAAAGGTTCATCTAATATATTTTATATAGTCCTGCATAACTATCACTTTGAGAGCTCCTTATTGTTCATCCAGGAGCATACTGCAACTTCTCATGCCTTTTGAATTATGCTCTTTGTTATTTCCTATATGCTATGTCTAGAGGTATTAAAATATTTCAAGTTTGTATAAGTAAAAAATATTTACTGATAAATAAAGGTATGTTTGCTAAGTATAAAATTCAAAGAGCATAGATCTTTTTTCTTTCAGTCCTTTAATTAGTCTAGTTTCTTTCACACTTGGTCCTTTTTTTTTTCTTTCTAATGTGGAATAAGATGCTATTTAATTTTATTCTTCCATAGCTAATATTTTTTATGTATATGCCTTAACCATTTTTTTCTTTATAATAAGTTTGGACAATTCTATTTTTGTGTATCTTGGTATGATTTTAATTAAATTTCTGGTGCAAAAGGTTCATTTTTCTTGGAAATGTGGTATAAGTTGAACTAAACTCAGAAATT
>PVKA01043509.1:0-7500 GCA_004027165.1 Ctenomys sociabilis | reverse complement strand
GGGGGCATGCTTGCCTAGCTGGTACCAGCCCTGAGTTCAGTCCCCAGTACACCACCATCAGAAAGAAAAAGGTAGCCAACTTGCTCTGTTGGTAATATGTAAATGATATATTATTTTTAATTTCATGCATTTGGTACAGAGTCTTACTACACGACTTGGACTCATAGTGATCATCCTGCCTCAGCCTCCTCAGCACTGAGATTACAAGTGTGCACCACCACACCAGGTCTCTGTGGCTGGCTCAGTGTGCCAGGGGCAGGGCCAGCATGGCATGCAGTGCTAGGGATCAGACCCAGGTCCCTGCACTTGCCTAAGCAGGCACCTAGACCACCAAGCTATCTCCTGGCCCAGTAAATGATATATCTTAAAGCTGATGGCATCTTGGATTTGATTAAATGTGTAAAGTGCAGTATGTTTCTAGAACATTTATATAATGTAAGTGATATTAATACTTTTAAACGAGGGGAGATGGCTCAGTAGAATAAGCGTTTGCCTGGTAAGTTCAAGGTCCTGAGTTCAATCCCTGGTTCCACAAAAAAAAAAAAAAAAAAAAAAAAAAAAAAAAAAAAAAAAAAAAAAAAAAAAAAAAAAAAAAAAAAAAAAAAAAAAAAAAAAAAAAAAAAAAAAAAAAAAAAAAAAAAAAAAAAAAAAAAAAAAAAAAAAAAAAAAAAAAAAAAAAAAAAAAAAAAAAAAAAAAAAATTAAATGAAAAGCATTCAGATGACAAAAATTGGGAAGTTAGAGAAAGATGAAGAAGTAAAAGGATGACCGAGGGCTAGGGATACAGTTCTGTGGAACGACACCTGCTGGAAGCACAAGGTCCTGAGTTTGATTCCTGGTACAAAAATAAAATAAAATGATGACCAAGAAGCTAAGAATCTTATAAAGTAAAAATGACATCCTGCCCTTACCTGTAGTGACCCCTTTTGTGGTCCTCATCTCTGTCTAAGAAGTTTATATTTGTAATTCCAAAGATATGTCATGGGGGGGAGGGCTGGGGAGATGGCTCAGTAGAATAAGCACTTGCCTGACAAGCACAAGGGCCTGAGCTCAATCCCTGGTTCTGCAAAAAAAAAAAAAAAAAGAAAGAGAGGTCAGCAGCAAGCCCAGGCTGTGATCTGGGCCAGCAGCCCTGGCTCCCATGATCCGGCGACCCCCACTGCCAGGCAGCTCCCAAAGCCAAAGAAATTATTGTGCGTCCTGTTGCATTACCAATGTAAGTGAGACCCCGGGTGAGTGGGTACACAGGGGGGTCTGGGAAGTCCCCAAGGGCTGAGGTCTTGGAGTTCCCACACTCCTAGCATGAAGATATTTTCAGCATGATTCTGGGATTTTTATGGAGGCTTCTTCACACCGTGCCTCTCTCTGCTTGCCAGAGAAAGCAGGCAGAGGGCAAAAGCACAGCTCAGCCCTTCTAGGGACCCAACCCCGAGCAGTAGCCCACAGAGTCTCCTCATTAGGACAGGCCCAGGGACGCAGGAGCTCTGTGTCAGACAGGAGAGCTGTGCCAGGAATCAGCATCAACAACCAACTCTGAGTACGAATTAAAGTTGGTTAAACCCTATTCTCAGGAAGTGAAATCCTACATAAACCCTATTCTCAGGAAATGACAGGCATTTAAGAACTCTGGCAGAGATCATGATGTGCATTTCTTTTTAGTCCAGGAGTAATCAGAAAGTACCACAAATATCATAAAAATAATTTTTTTTTAACAAAGTATTGACCAGAGAAGACAGACTCACAATTTGAATTCTTATGAACTCCTCTTCTAGAGCATGGTTTAAATTATAATATTTTGGGCCAGTCAAATAACTCAGCAGATTAAAGTGCCTGCAAGCAGGTGCAGGGGCCGGGGGTTCAATCCCCAGGCTAGTTGTGCCCGCCCTGCCCCCAGGCCATGCTGAGATGGCAATTGAGACTGGGCATGGTGGCATGTACCTATAATCCTAGCTCATGGGAGGCTGTAAACAGGCAGATCATTACAAGTCCAATCTAGTAGCAAGACCCTGAACACCCTGTATACTCTTCCCTAAAAATACAAAAAGAATAAAGAATAAAAAATAAATTATAATATTTTGAAGAGCAAAATACTATCTGGAGAAAACACAATAAGATGATCTACTAATGCTAGTTTGGAAACTGACTGATGTCACCAATTGAATAATTTATAAGTAACCTAATTAGGAAGCAAGAAAAACAACCTTAAAGTCAGCAATAAATTGCAGCTCCCAAGTCCATGGCCAGCTTAGCACTTGGCTGTGTCCTTAACCACAGATCTACCTTGTTGCACAGGATTTTAGAGGGGTTAAGCAGGGACCGGCTGGCCTTGGTCCTAGAGTGTGTCACCATGCGCTAGGTTATCTAATATGTTGGTTTTCTTTTCTTTTTTTTTTTTTTTTAACCAGGGATTGAACTCAGACCCTTGTGCTTGCCAGGCAAGCACTTATTCTACTGAGCCTCGAATCTCAGCACTTGGGAGGCTGAGTCAAGAGAATCACCATGAATTCAAGGCCAGCCTGGGCTACGTGGCAAGACCCTGTATCTAAACAGCCCCCTACAAAAAAATATCCAAATAAAAACCAATCGAGGACCTGCAGTGTGCTTTAGAAATGAAGCTTGCTCTCCTGTGCTTCTGCCCCAGCCATGAGATGAACATGCAGTGAGGCTTGGTAATGCACACCTTTAATTCCAACATGCAGGAGGCTGAAGCAGGAGGATGCCTGGAAGTTCAAGGCCAGAGAGACGTACATCTCTTCTCCCAGGCTGCTGATCCCAAGAGAAGAATAAGAAAAAATGATGGGGCTGGGGAGAGAGTTGGGCTGGGGAGATAGCTCAGTGGAATAAGTACTTTCCTGGCAAGCACAAAGGTCCTGGGTTCAATCTCAGGTATCATGGGGGGTTGAGGGGACTAGAGGATGATATCCTCCCCAGCCTGGTATGCTTAGAATAAGTAGAGACTACTATGAACAATTTGTTGGAAAATCAACAAATTAGGGGCCAGGGAAATAGCTCAGTAGAATAAGTGCTTACCTGGCAAGTGCAAGGGTCTGAGTTCAATCCCTGGTTCAAAAAAAAAAAAAGAAAGAAAAGAAAACCAACAAGCCGGGCGTGGTGGCGCATGCCTATAATCCCAGCACTTGGGAGTCTAAGGCAGGAGGATTATTGTGAGTTCGAGACCAGCCTGAGCTACTAAGAGAGCTTAAGGCCAGCTTGAACTGCACAGTGAGACCCTGTCTCAAAAAGACAAAAAAAAAATAAAAAAAGAAAGAAAACCAACATATTAAATAATCTAGCGCATAGTGACACGCCCCTGTAATCCCAGCATTCAGGAGGCTGAGGCAGGAGGATTGCTGCTAGTTCTAGGCCACCCTGGGCTACAAAGTGAGTTCAAGGCCAGCGTAATGAAACCCTCTCTCAAAAAGAAGGAAAAAAAGACGTGCAATCCTAGAAACATATTACTGGGCTTGGCGAGATAGCTCAGGGGACTAAGTGCCTGCTTAGGCAAGCACAGGGACAAGGATTCAATCCCTGGTACCGCATACGGTGTTGGCTCCACTTCCACCTCCCTGCCCCACCCCACTCCAGGATGTGCTGAGCCACCAAGACTGGTGACTCACACCTATAATCCCAGCTCTGGGGAGGCTGAGACAGGAGGATCACTTCGAGTCCAAGCTGCATGGTGAGGACCTGTACAAAATACATAAATTTAAAAAAGAAGCATAGTACTAACAAAACTATAGAGAACAATAACATACAAGGAGACTGAGTCAGTAAGCTAAAAACCTCCCCCCAAAACAAGACTGCTTCATTCACAGGTTTTACCATATGTAAAATGTTTAAATGTTCATGCTAATCCTTCTCAGACTGTCAAGAAGTTAGAGAGGAGAGAACATTTCTAAATTCACTCCCGGCTCCTGTTGCTCTTTGCCACCACCATGAAAAGTTGCTCCCCGGCATGTGCCACTCTGCCCTGGAGCCAGCTGCATGTGGACTGAAACCTGCAGTAACTGTGAGCTACATCAACCTTTCCTTCTTTTAATAAATAAATAAAGAAGTTCACTCACAAGTCAAACAGTAACCTGATAGCAGAGCCAGACAAGGACATCAGGAGAAAACAAAGCTACTAAGCCAATGTCCGTGATGAACACTGATACAAAGTCAATCACTGTAATGAAAAGGGCTTAATCCTGGAAGGCAAGGATGGTGTGACACAAGGGAACTGAGGGACAGAAGGCACACCATTCACAGAACAAGGAATTTTTTTTTTTTTTTTTTTTTTTTTTTTTTGTCTTTTTGAGACAGGGTCTCACAATGCAGTTCAGGCTGACCTTAAACTCACTTTGTAGCTCAGGCTGGTCTCGAACTCACCACAATCCTCCTGCCTCAGCCTCCCAAGTGCTGGGATTACAGGCATGCGCCACCACACCCGGCCCAGAACAAGGAATTTAAAACATGTAATCATCGCCACAGATGCAAAGAAAAGCACGTGACAAAATTCAACATCCTTTCATGGTAAAAGTTGTCAACAAATTAGGTAGAGAAGGAATGCACAACAAAATAAAGTCAGTAGTAATACTCCCACAATTAACATCACATGCTGCCAAAAGGTGTTCGAAGATCAGAGACAAGACAAAAGTGCTAGTGACACTAATGCCACTTTTAGCACTTTTGTTCTGTATAATACTAGAAGTCACCTTCCACCACAGCAGCCATTGAAGAACAGTAGCCGTGGCCCTCCACTATCCCATGGCCGTGGGCCTCAACGAGGGCCACAAGGTGACTAAGAATGTGAGCAAACTGAGGCACAGGTGCCTTCGCTAACGTCTCACCAAACACACCAAGTTCCTGCGGGCCGTGATCCGGGAGGTGTGTGGCTTCGCCCCCTATGAGCGCCGCCATGGAGCTGCTCAAGGTCTCCAGGGACAAGCGCACCCTCAAGTTCATCAAGAAAAGGGTGGGGACGCACATCCGCACCAAGAGGAAGCCTGAGGAGCTGAGCAACGAGCTGGCCGCCATGAGGAAGGCAGCTGCCAAGAAGGACTGAGCCCCTCTGGAATAAAGCTTTGCAGAAGGTTGAAAAAATACTAATGCCATTCTTCACAGAAGTAAAAAAATACTTATAAATCCTAAAATTCAAATGGAACCAGGAAGACCCCAGATACCAAAGGAATCTTAAACGAGACGAAGCAAAGCTAGGGGAGGACACTGCCTGATTTCAAAACTACAGTGTACCAAGAGTTAAAAGAGGAGAGAGGGACAGGGAGGGAAAGCAGAAGGAATCAGGGACATTGTGCATGTGTACCACCCCCCACAAGGAATGTGATCATTGTGCACTACAAATGCATGCTAACAAAAAATTAAATTAAAAAACAAAACAGTATACTACACCCCTTTCCCATCCTGCAGGATGGCAGGCAAAAAAACCTGAGAAGCCAGCCACTAAAGAGAAGAAACCCCAGGCTCAGTAGAATAAGCACTTGCCTGGAAAGAGAAGAAACCCAAAGCCAAGAAGGCTGCCGCCAGTGGTACTGATAAGAAGGGTAAGGTGAAGACAAAATGTCCAAGAAGGGGCAGCCCCGCTGCAGCCAAAATCCTGTCCTGGTGAGAGGAGTTGGTAGATACTCCCGATCTGCTATGTGCTCCAGAAAGGCTTCATAAAAGAGAGAGTGCACAGCTGCTAAATCAAAGGCTGAGAAGAAAAAGAAGGAGAAAGTTCTTGCTATGATCACAAAACCAGCCAGTGAGGACAAGAATGGAGGTACCCGGATGGCTAAGCTTTGAAAAATGCCTAGATACTGCCCTACTGAAGATGTGCCCCAAAAGCTCTTGAGCCACAACAAGAGACCCCTCAGTCAGCATGTGAGGACACTTCGAGCTAGCATCACTCCTGGCACCCTCTTCATCATCCTCACCCAGGGTCTTCCTGCAGCAGGTGGCCAGGGGCTTGCTACTTGTGACTGGGCCTCTCAGCCTTAATTGTGTTCCTCTTTGGAGAACACACGAGAAATTTGTCATTGCCACCCACTAAAATTGATGTCAGCAAAGTGAAAATCTGCAAACACCTCACTGTTGTTTACTTCAAGAAGAAGAAGCTGCAGAAACCCAGACAACAGGAGGGTGAGATCTTCCACACCGAGAAAGAGATACCAGAGTTCAGAGCAGCACAAGGTGGATCAGAAAGTGGTAGACTCAAGCTCCTAGGCTATCTGTGAGTTGTTTTTGGTCTGACAAATTGAATTTATCCTCACAAATTAGTGTTCTAAATTTCTTGTTAAGAACCTAATTAATAGGGGGGCCGGGGAGATGGCTCAGTGGAATAAGCGCTTCCCTGGCAAGCACAAAGGCCTGAGTTCAATCCCCGGTTCCTCAAAAAAAAAAAGGAACCTAATTAAGGGGCCAGAGAGATGGCTCAGTAGAATAAGCACTTCCCTGGCAAGTGTAAGGGCCTGAGTTCAATCTCTGGCTCCACCAAAAAAAAAAAAAAAAAGAACCTAATTAAGTTGCTGTGGAGATGGCTCAGTGGAATAAGCACTTTCCTGGCAAGCGCAAGGTTCTGAGTTCAATCCCTGGTTCCACCAAAAAAAAGAAAAAACTTATCAGATGGGACAAAATATTTACAAGCCACACATCTGATAAAGGGCTAATGTACAAATTACATAAAGAGCATTGTATCTAGAAAACACCTGGCTTTTTTTTTTTTTTTTTTTTTTTTTTTTTTTTTTTTTTTTTTTTTTTTTTTTTTTTTTTTTTTTTTTTTTTTTTTTTTTTTTTTGCGGAACCAGGGATTGAACTCAGGTCTTTATGCTTGCCAGGGAAGCACTTATTTCACTGAGCCATCTCCCCTGCCCCCCACCTGGCTTTTTTAAGTTGGGGGGACCTTAAAAACATGGCCAAGGGGTCTGTGCTAAATCCTCCTGGCACGCTCCCCAGTCGTGGAAAAGAGGAAGGGGAAGCAGGGCTGACGCAGATCTGGTAGGCCTGTCTCGGAAGGCCGCAGGCAAATGCCCGATGAGCATATGAAAACTGAAATCGCTAATCAGCAGGGAAACGCAGGGCCGGGGAGATGGCTCAGTGGAATAAGCGCTTCTACTTCCCTGGCAAGCACAAAGGCCTGAGTTCAATCTTTAGCTCCACAAATATTTAAATAAATAAATAAAGACCCTGCAAGCGAGCGTAGGGGCCAGGGTTCAAGTCTGGTCCTGACGGCTGAGCCAACTATTGAAATGGGGAGCTGGGCATGGTGGCGCATGCCTGTAATCCCAGCACTCAGGAGGCTGAGGCAGGAGGATTGCTGTGAGTTCGAGACCAGCCTGAGGTACAAAGTGAGCTTAAGGCCAGCCTGAACTGCATAGTGAGACCGTCTCGAAAAGACAAGAAAAAAAAAAAAAAAGAAAGAAATGGGGAGCGGTGGTGCACGCCTGTAATCCCAGCTCTTGGGAGGCTGTAAACAGGTAGATCACTAGGAGTCCTATCTAGTAGTGAGACCCTGAACACCCTGTAG
>PVKA01043508.1:0-16705 GCA_004027165.1 Ctenomys sociabilis | reverse complement strand
TTTCCTGTACTTTTTTTTTTTTTTTCCATGCAGAACCAGGGATCGAACTCAGTCCCTTGTGCTAGCCGGGCAAGCACTTATTCTACTGAGCTACCATCCCAGCCCCTTCCTGTACTTCTCTAAATAACAAGTCTTTGAAAAATTTGACAAATATTTTTACCTTTTTTTTGTTTTGTTTTTGTATTTTTTTGGTGAGGGTCTACAGGGTCTCACTACACAGATTGGACTTGTAGTGATCTGCCTGTGTTCAGACTCCCAAAGAGCTGGGATTATAGGTCCCAGCATGGACCACCATGCCCAGTCTCAATCATTGTCTCAGTGTACCACCATTGCATCTGTAACCTTAAGCAATGTGCTATCTTCTCTAGGTTATAGCTTCATTGCTTGCAAAATGAAGATGCTCACCTCTATGTAAAAATCTGCTGAGCTATTTAGCTCATGGATTGAACTCAGGACCCTGTGCTTGCCAGGCAAGAGCTTATTCTACTGAGCTCTCTTCCTGGCTCCCCTATTTTTACCTTCTAACAGTATTACTTATTTATTTATTTTGCAGTAGATGTATATATTCTTTTTAAATTTGGAAATATATGTATTTGAATTTTAAAGAAAAAATTTTTTTAAATCCTGTATTTTAAAAAGGGTAGACCTGGGTTAGGAGTCCCTGACAGTCTGTAACTACTCACAGCTGTAATTGGTCTCTCAGGCCTGGACTCCTCACCTCAGAAAGTTATAAAGATTTTTTTTTTTAAGTGTGTAATCCTGCACTCTGTAAACATTCAAGACAGTGGCTTGTCTACATTATTTTCTGTGCCCTAAGAGAGCATGTGACTCCTTTATGCAGTAGGTGTGAAATTAGAAGGCCTGCCTGACGATGTGGTTTCCTGAAATGGCCTTTAGCATGACTCTGCTGGAGCCCTGTTCTCCCCTCCCCTTCGCTTTCCTCTTAACAATTTCCTAGGGCTGGGTGTGGTGGCGCATGCCTGTAATCCCAGCACTCGGGAGGCTGAGGCAGGAGGATTGTTGTGAGTTTGAGACCAGCCTGAGCCACAAAGTGAGCTTGAGGCCAGCCTGAACTACATAGTGAGACCCTGTCTCAAAAAGACAAAAAACAAAAAAAACAACAACAATTTCTTATCTCTTTTCTCCTTCTCATTATCCTTTCTCATTATCATTTCTTGTGAAATGATCACCAGTGTGCTGAATACCCTTCTTCTCAAACCTCAACACCAAAGTCCTCCAATTTATCAAACTTACCTGGAAGTCACAAGTAATGACACGAGGTCCAGGATTTTCCCAACTCTACTACTTAAAAAAAATAAGTATCTGGGCTGAAAGTCACCTGTCCACGGATGCCTTCTGCGCTCTCCTGCATTGGAGCCTGCTCATGTTGGCTTTGCAGCCTGTGGCGTGTTCACTAGGCCATTCTGTCCCCAGGCCGAAGTCAACTCTGGGTGTCTCAGGACACTTCCTGCATTTTTGTGTTCATCAGTCTTGTAAACTTAGTTTATAGTGTTTTCCAGCTAATGAAATAGCTTGCCTCGCTCCTCCTTCCCTGCTTACTTCTTTAGCCCTTTTATCTTCCCTGCAATTATTAATTATTCTATTTGCTCTGACATAACTTTTATTTACTTTGAGAAAATATCATGAATGCTCTATAGCTGATCCACGCAGTATAAACTATATGTACTCTATTATTTGAAAATGATACAGAAAACACTGTAAGACACTTAATAAGAGAAAACAACAGCATGAAACAAGTACTGTATCCTCCCCTCTGTATTCTCCTAAGTGTTAAGGTAGAGGACTGTGGGATCTGCCTTTAAACCAGATTTGAGCCTGGGAGATAGCTCAGCTGCATACGTGCCTGCCTGGGAAGTGCAAGGTCCCAAGTTTGATCTCTGGTACCAAAAAAAAAAAAAAAAAAGATTTGGGGCCAGGGAGATGGATCCATAGAATAAGTGCTTGTCTGGTGAGCACAAGGGCCTGAGTTCAATTCCCAGTTCTGCCAAAAAAATTAAAAAATAAAAACATAAATAAAAGATTAAATAAACAAATAACAGATTTGAATTCTGTCTTCAGTTTTATGTAACCTTAAGCAATGTGCTATCTTCTCTGGGTTATAGCTTCATTGCTTGCAAAATGAAGATGCTCACCTCTATATAAAAAGGTAGAACACAAAACAGGTGCAGGGTCATTATCTAATCTAAAGGGAAATATTATTCCCTCCTACCTTTTTTCAAAGTTCATTCATCCCAGTATAGACTTAGGTGCCCATAGTCTAGTGGTGGAGGGCTAAAAAACCAGACTTACCAGTCACGTGGCTCTTATGTGTCACGCAATCCATTAAAAGAACTTGTGAAGACTGCTCATGGAGCCCTTATAGCAGAGACTCTTGCAACCTCAGTTTTAAGATGGGGAAACTGACTCCTTAAGGAACCTGTGGGTAGAAAGAGGAAGAGTCTGTACCATCAACTACCAGTGTTATATTATGTGTTCTCATGCATGCCTTGCACATAGCAGGAATTCAGTAAATACTTTTAAGTCCTTGGGGTGTGTGTGTGTGTGTGTGTGTGTGTACTGGAGAATGAACCCACTGTCATGCCAGCCCTTGCAGTGTTCATTATGAGGCAGGGGATTGCCAACTTGCTAACCTCCCCAGGCCCCTCTTAAAAGTTTATTGTCCTGCCTCAGCCTGCCAGAGCATGGAGGTCACAGGCATGTGATAGCAGGTTCAGGAATTTTCTTTAACAACTTTGACCAAAGCAAAGAACAATCACCACACATCTCCCCAAGGGACATAACTATTTGATTTTCTTTTTTTTAATGTATTTAGTACAGGGTCTCACTACGTAGATCGGACTCACAGTGATTCTCCTGTTTTCAGCCTCCCAAGCACTGGCATGACAGGCATGCACCACCATGTCTAGTCTCAGTCACCATCTCAGTGTGCTCTGGGGGTGGGGCCAGCACAGCAGGCCAGGGATTAAACCCCAGCTGCTGTGCTCCACCTAAGCAGGTACTTTAATCTGCTGAGTTTTCTGGCTGGCCCTAGTCTTTGATTTTTATACAGTGTAGAAGTCTGAGCTATTTGATGCAGAAGATGGAGACCTGCAGTACTTTTGATTCTGGAAGGCCTAGTTTTCTTGAAGGCTGTGGCTCTATACTAACACCTGCCCTGACGTGGAGAGTGTGACTCCTTCTTTGAGGTTCCTCTGGACCCGAGATCTTTTTCAAAGATAATCCAGTTGTTAGGCCTCTTGAATATTTCTCATCGCATTCTATTCTCACAAGGACCTTGTAAAGGAAGTATGATTTATAGACCTAATTTATTCAGATGATGAAACAGGGTATCATCAACATTCAGCTCCCCAGGATTAGCCAATCTGGGAAGGGATTTAGGAAATACCTAATGTAGGTATTTACATGTCTTGCTTTCCTCCTTACTGGGACTGAATGCACAACACCCATAGCTAAGCAGCAAAGGTCCACTTAGCTCACAGCTTGTAGAGATTCCAGGCCGTGATTAGCTGGCTCCAAGGCGGGGTGGCTTTCAAGGGGCATCTTAGAGGAGAAACAGCTCATGACCAGTAGAAGACGGTGAGACAAGCAAGCAAGCAAGCAAGGGACCTCAGTGGTGGCCTTCTGCCCTTACAACTCCCCAGGCCACTCAGGGCAGGCAGTGCTCACCCAGTGATCCTGCACTGTTTCATGTATCCATCCCAGGGCCATACACACCAGATCCAGCCGCCTCTTAAAAAGCCTTACATGGGGCTCTGTGGGGCATCTAGGCCTGAACCCCAGGCTCCATTCTCCTTCTCTTCAAGAAGGCAATAGCTGTAGAGCTGTGCTGCAGGCCTTTCACTGTCACCATCAGGTCCCAGTGTCTCACCTGTGAAAACAGATTTATGGCCACATGATGGCCCCAGATGCACTGTGAGGAAATATTTGAAAGCACTCTGTATTCTTAATCAGTAAAAAGGAGTAACTCTGGCAACACCAAACTTAGAACATTTAGAGTAAATCCTCAGGATATCAAAGTAGTAGCTCTGATTTGAGGCCATAATAAGAGGTAGAGAACACTTAGTTCTAGCCAGTCTGTGATTCTATTCATCAAAATGAATGATACTAAAATAATTTCAAAATTCAGACTTCTATAAAAAAAAAGAATTGTAAAAACCCTGTACCTCAATTATGTTTAACCCTGCTTGACCTAACATCACATTCTGCTGGTAGTGACTCTATGAAATTCCCTTCAGGATCTTCTGCGATTTGCTAGAAATGTGGCTGACACCTCTGACAAGGATGTTTCCCTACTGAAATTATTAGAGCCACTGACTTTTCCTGAAGGAAACAATGAAATCCTTGGATGTTCCATGAATGTATATCTTTAGGCAGAATCAGCACTCTATAAGAAACCCCAAAATTACTCCATCTCAAGGAATGTAAAGATAAAGTGCAGCATAATGCCAAGTGTATCTGTTTTAATGCATTTAGTACAGGGTCTACAAGGTCACTACACAGATTGGATTTATAGTGATCCTCCTGTTTTCAGCCCCCCAAGTGCTGGGATTACAGGTGCACACCACCATGCCCAATCTCAGTTGCCATCTCAGCATGCCCCAGGGGAGGGGCCAGCACGGCACACTGGGGATCAAACTCTGGTCCCTGTGACTGCCTAAGCAGGTGCTGTAATCCACTGAGCTATCTGGCTGCCCCAACAAGTGGATTTTTAACTTTTTTTTCAGTGCCAGGGGATTGAACTCAGGACCCTGTGCTTACCAGGCAGGCACTTATTCTAATGAGCTATCTCCTCAGCCTAGGTTTTAGATTCTCTTTAATCCAACTATCATCTACTTAGATTTCAAAGATAATGGCAACTAGATTCAGGGTAAATTTATCTGGGTTTAGCAGATCCTTTCTTCTTAAGACTAATTCATTAACTCCTATGTTTCAGATATTTCCGAAGCTGATGAAGAACCTTTCAGAACAATTTTGAACCTCAGTGGTGGCTGTATAGGATAACTCCTATATTAACTTCAGGTATACAGTATAATTACCAGTTTAATGTGATGGAGCAGTTGTGATGGGCAATTATATCCTCAACTATTTATAAAAGAATGAAACCAATATAGTTTAACAACATTTTTCAAAGTTTGCGACTCAGAATGACCATGGGTTGGATTTGTGCATGCCAAGAAAGGTCCTTGACTGTGAGAAGTTTGAGATGTGTCCTAAAGGATAAGCAAATAAACTGGAAAGAACACAGAGGGGTATTTAAAATATAACACGGTAGGGCTGGTGAGATAGCCAAATCAAGCGGGTCCTTAGGCAAGTACAGGGACTGGGGTTCAAATCCCCAGCAGCACACACCAGGCTGGCCCCACCCCCAGGCCGGCAGAGCAGGCAACCAAGTCCAAGCTGTGTAGTGAAACCATGTACTACCCCCCCATATCATGGTTTTGGGACCAATGTTATCAAGACGGCAGAGTAGGAGTTTCTAGCATTTGTCCTCTAATGGAAACACCTATTGAAAAAATTATCCACATGCAAAAATATTCTCACACAAGCTAAGAAATCTAGGTAAGAGGTGACAGTACCTAAATGAAGCACAGAAATATCATGCCTTCAAGAGGGCAGGAAGAGCAGCTTCACATTACCCACCACCTTTCCTTAAGCCTCCTTCATGCTGGAAAGGACTAAAATATGAATCTGGCTACACCACAGATCCCAATAGGAATCACCGACCTGGCTTCCCCCCAGCACTCAGCTGACCCTGCAGACTTAGGCTCTGCCCGGCTCCCTGTAGTACCCGGGGCCCCACCTCAGGCCTATGTAGCTAAGCACGAGGCTGGCCCCTAGTGCCCCGCGCTTCAGCTGGTACCCACAGATCAAGCTTCCAGATGGGTCGAAGGGACCTAATGGTGCTCAGGCTGTCCAGGGCCAGCCACTGGCCCCCAGGGCTGCCTGTGGCTCTGAGCTTCCTAACCACTCTCACACACCTGGCATGCAGCCCCAAGCAGCAGGCTCTAGACACACTCCTAGCACCAAGCTCACCCACATGGGCTCAGAGTCAGGCTCAGTCATGAGCTCAGCCATGAGAACTAGCTCAGTCCCAGGACAGCCCAACTGGACCTGCTCTTTCAGCTGACCACCATGTACACAAGGAAAGGTCCCATCCTATAAAATCAGCCTCTAAGCCCTCCCTGGCAGATCGGTTGCCAGGAATACCTCAGGGTAGCGCAGCATTGCACGTGGGCCCAGCACTCGGACCTGCACCTGAAGACACAGTTCCAGTACACTTCTGTAGACTCAGGCACTAGAGCTCCCGCAATGGGCCTCCAGGAGCAAGCCTGGTAACGGACCCCACCAGAGAGCCCGCCCAGAACCATGCTTATTCAGAAATCCACACTGAAGGCGCAAAATAAACCATTTATGGATCCTAAAGAAACAGAGGTCTACAAACTGCAGACAAAGAATTCTAAATAAAAAAATAAAAGAATTCTAAATAATTCAAGAAAGTCATGGAATGACAAGAGAACCCAAATAAGCAAATGACACCAGGAAAACGACTGGGGAACAGAACTGTAAGTCAGTGAAGAGCTAGAAACCATGGACGGGAACTGCTTCAACCACTGCTATCCCTGCCTCAGCTTGTCCAGATGCCACCACTGCCACCAGGCCCAGGCAGCTGCTGCAGCTGACTGCCCCAGCCAGCCAGGCCCTACACCCATCCCCGCCCACTCCTGTACTTTGGTGCTGGCTCCCACCCACAGGTCCTCCAGGCCTCACCTACTGTGGTTTCCAGAGCGAGCAGCTGTGGGCAGGGTTGGCTGTGGGGGACCCCGTGGGTAGCACCCTTCCCCAAACTTGCATCAGGGCCCACCTGTCCACCCTGCCTCAGCTATCCTCACTCATACTGCCAACCTGCCCCTGAGGATGGAGCCCTTATCCTATCTGCTCACGCAGTTCCTGAACTGCTCAGTGACTCACGGTGACCTGTCCCTGGGAGAGGACGTCAGCAAGGCCCCGGAGCAGTCCATGTGTGTCAGTGGTTTGAATTCCTGCCCTGAATAGGGGAGGACAGGCTCCTGGATCGTCTCTGGAAGAGCCCCAGTCCCTGGCTGGCACCCCTTTTCACACTCTCGCTGACAGCCAGACTATGGCACCAGAACATACTCACTTACCTGGGATTAAGAGTAAAGAGGGCACTCTCCTCCTAAGGGTGATCCAAAGTACAAATGTGGAATTCAAACATCCCCTTGTACCCCTGGCCCCAGCACACACGTAACCATAAAAAAGGAAACAAATAAACCATGGAGCTGAGAAGAACAACAAGAGAGAAAAATTCCAAGACCTAAAGCGAGCTCTTCAAGTTACAAAGAAAAAACGCTGACAACATGAAAACATGTGAGAGTGTAATACAATATGGATGTCCTAGAAGTGCAGAGCAATTAGACAAGAAAAAGAAACAGGAGACCAGGGACACAGCTCAGCACCGTAGTGCCTGCATGGCAAATGCAAGCTTCATTCCCAGTACCAAGAAAAAGAAAAACAAACAGGAAATAAAGACTCTATGTTAGTGCAAAAATAAGTAAAACTGTTTTGTTGACAGTATGATCTTATATATAGAAATCCATAAAGACTTTATTTTTTAAATCTTAGAGTTAATAAATTCAGTGAAGTTGTAGCATACTAAATCACCATGCAGTATTGGGCACACCTGTGATGCTAGCACTCTGAAGGCCAAGGCAGAAGGATCACTGAGAGTTTGAGGCCAGCCTGAAGTACATGGCAAGACCATGTCTCAAAGAAAAAGACCAAAAAAAAAAAAAAAAAAAAAAAAAAAAAAAAAAAAAAAAAAAAAAAAAAAAAAAAAAAAAAAAAATTATGAAAGAAAGCCATCAAATTAATAATAAGGTATTGATGCTCATGCATTAGAAAAATTAACATTACAAAGATGTCCATATTATCCAAAGCAATATACAGATCCAATGAAAATTATCAAATTCTAAATCAAAATTCCACCTCTCACTGAAATTTAAAAAAAAAAACCTAATGTTCATACAGAACTACAAAGGACTCTGGGAATTGACCTTTGACAAAGTGCCAGGAATACAAAACTGAGAAAGAACAGTCTCAACCAGCAGAATTGGGGAAACTGGATACCTATATCCAGAAAAATGAAACTGGCTCCTTATCTCACACTGCATACCCAAATCAACTCAATAAAGACCTAAATTTCACACCTGATCTGTACCCTAGAAGAAAACACAGTGCTAAGGGCTCTTGATCTTGGTTTCTTTCTTGGATACTACTACAAAACCACAGACAACCAAAGCGAAAATGTACCACTGGGTTACATCAAATGACCACTGGGTTAGGTCAAACTATAAACCTTCTTGTATAGCACAGAAACCAATCAGCCAAATGAAGAGAGACCTATGAAACTGGTGGAATTTTGCAACCCACACAGCTGATAATATCAATAAGATATTAATATCTATGATATGTAAGAAGCCCACACAACTAAATAGCAAGAAAACAACCATATTGAAATATGGGCAAATAATCTGAACAAAAGTTCTCAAAAGAAGACCCACAGGTGGCGAGCATACATAGGAAGAAATGTTCAATACCACTATGGATCAGGAAGACACAAATTAAAGTCACAGTGTGTTATCTCCTCATACCTGTTAGAATGGCTATTATCAAAAGATACAAACATTGGCAAGGATGTGAAGGAAAGGGAATGCTTTACACAGTCAGTGGGAATGTAAATTGTTATAGCCATTATAGTGTACAGTGTGGAGATGCCTCAGAATTTTTTTTTTTTTGTACAGGGTCTCACTATGCAGCCCACATTCATAGTGATCCTCCTGCTGTCTGCCTCCCTAGTACTGGGATTACAGGCACACGCCACCATGCCTGGACTCCATCGCTGGCTTAGCACACCTGAAGGCAGGGACAGCACGGCATGCAACCCTGGTCCCTGTGCTTACCTAAGTAAGTGCTTAGTCCACTGAGCTATACTGCTGGCCCTAACAACATTTTTTTTTTTTGGCGGAACTAGGGATTGAACTCAGGCCCTTGAGCTTGCCAGGTAAGCACTTATTCCACTGGGCCATCTCCCTGGCCCCAGAAAATTAATAATGAAACTATGATAGGATCTAGCAATTGTGCTTCGGGGTGCATACCTAGAAGAAATGAAATAAGCATGTCAAATACTTGTAGCATGACAATGTATCCATGGCAGCATTACTCTTAATAGCTAATATATGTAACCAGCATGAGTGTCCACCATCCGATGAACAGGTAAAAAGAAATGTGGTATGAACATATGGTGGTGCGAGGTATGGTGGTATACACATGTATTTCCAGCACTGGGGAAGTTGAGGTAGGAGGATACTCATGAGTTTGAGATCAGCCTGGGCTACAGAGTGAGTTCAAGGCCAGCCTGAACTACAGGGGAGACCCAGTCTACAAACAAATGCAACATGACTCAGCTGTCAAAATGAAGGAAACTGTGTCATTTGTGAGAACATGGATAAAGTTGGAGGACACTATGCTGAGGGACCTAAGCCAGGCACAAAAGCCACATAGCACTTGATCTCACCTGTCTGTGGAGCCTGAAAGACTGAACTTAGAGGAGAGAGTGGAGTGAGGGTGCAAGGAGCTGGGTTGGAAGACGTCACAAGACCCTCGTCCGCAGGTACAGTATGTGAGATGAGTTAGTGTGGAAGGCTTAATGCACATGTGGTGGCAACAGCTAATAATGTGTGCTCTAAGAATTAGGTTTGCTAAGAGCCA
The DNA here is from genome assembly GCA_004027165.1 of Ctenomys sociabilis. NCBI lineage: Eukaryota > Metazoa > Chordata > Mammalia > Rodentia > Ctenomyidae > Ctenomys > Ctenomys sociabilis. The sequence continues at coordinate 6,898 of PVKA01043508.1, read as the reverse complement.
ACCGTAAGTATTTTGGCACAAAAAAGAGAAGAAAATGGTAACTAGGTAAGGTCATCAATGTTAACTTGGTGGATTATGGTAATCATTTCACAATGTATTATGTGAAAAGATCACATAATACATTGTAAGTACATATAATGTTTACTTTTCAATTATATATCCAGAAAGCTAGGAACAAGGTAACAATAAAAAATAAAACTATTATGATTTATATATATTATAAAAATCTAATGAAAATTTAGTCTCCTAGAGAATTTGATATACATAGTTTGTAGTGATGTGCAATAGTGCTGAATAGGGGCTGGCCAGATAGCTCAGAGGACTAAAGCGCCTGCTTAGGCAGACACAGGGACCAGGGTTCGATCCCCGGTGTGCCTGCCAGCCCCATACCTGGGGCACATTGAGACAGCAACTGAGGCTGGACACAGTGGAGCCTACCTGTAATCCCAGCACTTAGGAGGCTGAAAACAGGAGAATCACTATGAATCCAGTCTGTGTAGTGAGGCCGTGTAGACTCTGTACTAAATAAAAAAAAAAAAAAAGTGCTTTATAGGAGGAGGTTTTACGGGGAGCTTCCTAGCAAGGGTAAGGCGTGTCCACAAATACCAAGACTAAGAGATAAAGCAAGAGATGTAGCATATCCACAAAGAAATGTAAAGAATAAAAAAGAAATTCCACTTCAAATGGCAAGAGGGGAATGGGAAGTATAGCACCATGAGACACACCCACCCAAGGGTCTGAACAGCCAAAATCTGGAACACTGACAGTATTGAATGCTGGTAAGGATGGGTAATGACAGGACTTTTATTCTTGGCTGATAGGAATGGGGAATAGTGAAACCACTTTGTAAATTGTCAGATTTTTTAGAAAATCATCTTCCTTGGTATTTACTTAAAAGAGTCAAAAACTTATATCGAACAAAAGCTTAAACCCAGTAGCAGATTTATTTATAAGTGCAAAAACTTGGAAGCAGCAAAGATATCCATCAGTAGACAAGCAGTAAATAATTAGACAATGGAATATTCAAAGAAAAAAAGGACATGGAAGAACCTTAAGTGCATATTACTAGGCAAAAAAAGCCAGCCTCAAAGGGTGCCTATTGTATGATTCCAACTTTATGAGATTCTACAAAATGCAAAACTATAGAAGCAGCAAAAAAATTAGGGGCTGTGGGGAATTGGGATAGAATGTCTAGATTAAGCATAGAGGATTTTTAGGAAAAGGAAGCTACCTAAGTACAATAATGATGAATAAATGTCACCAAATCCATAGAATGTACAACACCAAGAGTGAACTCTAGGGCTGGGGAGATAGCTCGGTGGTCTAAGCGCCTGCCTGGCAAATGCAAGGAGCGGGGTTCAATCCCTGGTACCACATGCCATGCTGGCTGCTGAAACAAGGAATGATGAGACATGCTTGTAATCCCAGTACTGGAAGATCACTGCCAGTCTGAACTGCACAGTGGGACCCTGTAGCCAACAATTTTTTCTTTAAAAGGGGGAGTTGTAATAGGTTCAACAATTACACTAGAGCTGGGCGTGGTGGCGCATGCCTGTAATCCCAGCACTCGGGAGGCTGAGGCAGGAGGATTGTTGGTGAGTTCGAGACCAGCCTGAGCTACAAAGTGAGCTTAAGGCCAGCCTGAACTGCAGTGAGACCCTGTCTCGAAAAGAAAAAAAAAAAAAAAAAAAAAAAAAAAACAATTACACTAGATGTAGCTCTGCTGGATGACGTTAATGAGGTGAACTACATATGTGGAGAGTGGTAGCAGCTTCATTTTCTGCTAGACTAAAAATGTTCTAAGGGGCCAGAGAGATAGCTCAGTAGAATAAGAGCAAGGGCCTAAATTCAATCTGCAAAAAAAAAAAAAAAAAGTCTAAATATAAACTATTAAAAAGAGAAACAAGTGCTATGGGCATTCAAAGAAGAAATAGCTGTTAATTACTTATTTATTCTTCCAACAGAAATTTCTTTTTATGTGTTTAGTCTTTTTATGTGTCTCACTACACAGCTCTGACTCCTAGTGCTTCTCCTGTCTTGGCTTTCCCGGTGCTGGAATTATAGGCATGCGCCACCGCCCCAACTTGCTAGGGGAGCCTGCGCAGCATGTAGTCCCTGCGCTGGCCTAAACAGAGCTATCTCGCTGGCCCCAAACAGAAACTTAAGAGCCTACAATTTCACTGGCACTGAAGTAATAAGGAGGAAAATCTATATAAGTTTTTTTTTTTTTTTTTTTGGTAGAACCAGGGATTGAACTCAGGCCCTTGTGCTTGCCAGGGAAGCACTTATTCCACTGAGCCATCTCCCTGGCCCCACAGGATATTTTTTTAGAAGCCCCCCTCCCCCCACCCCAACCGGGGATTGAACTCATGTCCTTGGGCTTGCCAGGGAAGTGCTTATTACACTGAGCCACCTCCGCAGCCCTAGAATTTTTTTTTTTAATTGGATACAAGGTCTCACTCCACAGTTCAGACTTACAATGATCCTTCTGTCTCATCTTCCCCAGTCCCCACTGTACCCCACTGGGCACGCCCCCGGGGTTCTGGGGCTAGCTGGCATGCCATACTGGGGATCAAACTTGGGTCCTTGCATTTGCCAGGGAGGTGCTTAGAATGTTGAGGTATCTCCCCAGAAACTTTCAGGATCTTAAAAAAATCTGTCTGTCCAGATCTGGTAGAAGTAACTTTGTTGTACTTAAATATTTTTAGGCCAAATAATATTTTCATGAGGAACAAATGAAAAAAAAAAAAAAAACATTTTTCTTTTTTTTTTTCTTTTTTTGAGACAGGCTCGATCTCCCTATGCTGTGCAGGCTGGCCTCAAACTCACAGCAATCCTCCTGCCTCAGTCTCCCAAGTGCTGGGGTTGCAGGCTTGTTCCACCATGCTCAGCTTCCAGAAATTTCTTAAGTATCTGCTAAATGCTAGGCGCTATGGTCTCAATTTTATGTGCTTCATCTCTGTTAAACAGTATAATCTTCAGCATAGTAAGTGCTTGAATCCTTAATTCACAGTGAAGGAAATGAAGCTTATGTGTCAAAGTTACTTGTTTGAAGTCACATACAAACCTAGTGTGGTGGCATTCACTTATAATCCCAGAATTTGGGAGGCTGAGGCAGGAAGATTGCTTCATTTGAGGCCAGCCTGGGCTACATATAGAGACCCTATCTCAAAAACAAGAACAAAATAAAACAAAAATAAAGTAATATCCCATACAAAGAGATTGGTATTATGTTGAAACTAATTCTACTAATTCTGTTCCAAGTGTAAACTTATTGAACATAGAATAATTGTAATCTTGGGATTTTTTTAAAAATTTAAATAATTTTTTTTTCAGGAAAACATTGGCAGTTTTGATAGTGGGTAGCTATCAACTACCCCTGTTGCCCATGGAATCTATCCACAAAAACTCACTCACACAACTACTGGATCCTTACTTCAAATCCCAGGCCCTTCTCCTGGATTTGTGTCTCCTCTGAGTTTCCTGCTGTTATCTGATAAAGAGGTAGTACAGGGCTGGCCACACTGTTCCCATTAATTTTATTTACAAAATCAATTGTGTGTATCCCCCTCTGGGAACATCCAGGCAGTGGGTGTTAAGCTTGAGGAAGGTTTTTTGTTTTTGCCAAATTGGGGGATTCAACTCAGGCTCTTGCGCTTGCCAGGGAAGCACTTATTCCACTGAGCCATCTTCCCAGCCCACAAGAGGAAGTTTTGTTTTAATTATTAGCTGACAACTAGAATTAGATTATTCCACAGGAAGGGACCAGCAGGACACTGCAATCATTAGCAAAGTAAGAAGAAAAAAAAAAATACCCAATGAAAACTGGATTACAAGAGGCTGGGGAGATGGCTCAGTAGAATAAGCACTTCCGTTGTAAGCACAAGGGTCTGAGTTCATTCCCTGGCTCTGAGCCATCTCCCTGGCCCTTCTGCCGTAAATAAATAAAAGGGTTTTTTTGTGTTTTTTTTTCTTTAAGAAAACTGGATGACAAAATTCTGAAATTATGGGTGTCTGGAGATTCATGAACTCCGGACACTTGAGAGTTTGTGAATTCCAGTGACGTTTAGGCTGTCCTGTTCCAGAGCTAGAGCTAGACATTATTAGGAGCACTCTGAGGGGACAGTGTTAAGGGAGGGCAGTGCTTGGTGCTCCACCAAGAAGCTGGGTAGGATCTTAAGCAATGTGTCTTTGGAAAAGACAGACTCAAGGCAGGACGAGCTGTAGGAGCAGAGTTTTGGAGAGAGCAGGGGAGGTACTTGAGCAAGAAAGAAAGTGGGAAGAGCAAGTGCAGGAGGAAGGGACTAAGCACAAAACCTGGGGAGATGGGCAAGCTGGCTGGGGGTGGTGACAAGCTGGCTCCAGGGCACAAGCTGGCTCCAAGGGGCAAGCTGGCTCCAGGGGTCAAACTGGCTCCAGGGGGCAAGCTGGCTCCAGGCCCATCCCGCAGGGCCTCCACTCACTGCCTTGGCGTTGAGGGGCTCCAGGGTGCAGCAGCAGAGGCCCAGCAGTCTCCTGTTGGTCTCCGGTCTCTTTCCTCCTGGGCTTGTCTGCTTTCCCACTTCCAGTTATGGTTAGAGAAAAGAAATGGGAAGTCAGGGTGCTTAATCCACAGTGGCTTCAATACGCAGCTTCTTCTGATTGGTGAGCCCGAGGGGCTCAGGAGGCAGCCAAGTGTACAGGTCTTCGGTCCTGGGTTCTAGGCCCTTACTCCATATCCTTGAACCTGAGTTCTTCTCAGCAGCCCCATGGCTAGCCCCAAGTTGCAGCCTTTGCCTTTTGGGACTCTGGCTCAGACCTTCATGCCTTTCTTCATTTTGAGTTCACCAGCTGTTTCCTCTTGACTATTACTACACTTCCAAATGTTCACCTTCCTCTTCTTCAAAAACAGCCTTGGGAAGCTGAGGCAGGAGAATCTCAAGAGTTCGAGACCAGCCTGGGCTACATAGCAGTTCAACATCAGCCTGGACTGCTAGTGAGACCTGGCTCAAGAAATAAAATGAAACAAAATAGCAAAGAAGGGAAAGGAAAAGAAAAGGAAAGGAAAGAAAGGAAGGAAAAGAAAGGAGAATATTCACTTCTCAGGCCTAATTGCTACATAGCTCTAAACATGAACAACAAAAGCCTGTTTTTCAAGTTTCCCTTGTGAGTAGGAAGAGCCACAGGTAAGTAGAAACTGTGTGTGATTTTTTATGCAGCATGCATACAATCAGCTCCCTCTCCTTTCCTTCTCTCCCCATGCAGATGATATGAGCCTGGCATGAGGGTCTAGAATGCACCTCCAAGGAGAGTGGCACAAAGACCTAAGAGGGCTTTGGTCTGACAGTTTGGTAACTTGCCAGGACAGCCTCATGTACATGACAAATGACCCACATATGGTGTACATCCCTGTCACATAGGGTTTCTCTATTTATTTATATTTAAATTGTCCTTTATTTATTTATTTATTTATTTATTTATTTATTTATTTATTTATTTTTGGTGGAACTGGGGATTGAACTCAGGCCCTTGCGCTTGCCAGGGAAGCACTTATTCCACTGAACCATCTCCCTGACCCCCTATTTATTTATTTTTGTATTTTAGGGAAAGGTGTACAGGATGTTCAGGGTCTCCCTACTAGATTGGACTCCTAGTGATCAGCCAGTTCACAGCCTCCCAAGAGCTGGCATTACAGGCACATGCCACCACACCCAGTCTCAATTGCCATCTCAGCATGCCCCTGAGCAGGGCCAGCAGGGCAGGCCTAGAATAGAACCCTCAGGCCCTGGGCCCGCATGCAGGCACTTTAATCCAATGTTATTTGGCTTCTGTTATGCACAACCAAAGTAATTTTTTGTTTGTTTGTTTGTTTCGTTTTTGTTTTGTTTTGTGGAACTGGGGATTGAACTCAGGCCCTTCTGCTTGCCTGGGAAGCACTTATTCTACTAAGCCATCTCCCAGGGCCCAAACTAATATTTTTGAACAGGAGTTGAACTCAGGACCTTGTGCTTGCCACTCAGCTGTATCCCTGGTGTGCACATCTTAAATAATGAATTTCTGGGACCAATTTTCTTTCTTTTTTTCTTTTTTCTTTCTTTGTTTTTTGTTTTTTTTTGGTGGAGGGATTGAACTCAGACCCTTGTGCTTGCCAGGCAAGTGCTTTTTCTACTGAGCTATCTCCCCTGCCCCTTCCCACAAGGCTTCTTAAGGGCACAGCTTTACTTACTTTATTGCAATCCTGGCCATTAGAATAGATTGCCCCCTGTAGCCGAGACTCAATAAATATTTGCTAAATGAGTAATAAAACAAATGAATAGCGCCAGGCTGCAACTGAAGAAGGGGTGCCACTGACTGGAAAGGCCTGCACTAGGAAGCCTCCCTCCTTCTCTCTCCCTCCCTCCCTCATCCTTCTCCTCTCTTCCTCTTCTCTCCTTTCTCTTTTTCTTTTTTCTTTTTTTTTTTTTTTTTTTTTTTTGTCTTTTTTGAGACAGGGTCTCACTGTGCAGTTCAGGCTGGCCTTAAGCTCACTTTGTAGCTCAGGCTGGTCTCGAACTCACAACAATCCTCCTGCCTCAGCCTCTCTAGTGCTGGGATTACAGGCATGCGCCACCACGCCCGGCTTCTCCTTTCTCTTTCTCTCTCTCCCTCCCTCTCTACCTTCCTCCCTCTCCACTCACTCTAAGGTGCTACTCCACACCTCACCTTTGCGCTTTGCAAGAGCTACTCTTTCAGCCTTGTTCACCAATCACACTCCAGCTGTTATACAGCTAAAGTTTTAATCATTATTTTTTCCCAGAGCTTATTCTCTAGGCACTATGAGTATAACTGATTTTTCTTTACCTTTTCCTTCTCTCCCTCCCCTCCCTCCCCTGCTTCCCTCCTTCCTTCCCCTCCCCTCCCTTCCCTCTCCCATCCCCTC
>PVKA01043507.1:0-16720 GCA_004027165.1 Ctenomys sociabilis | reverse complement strand
CTCTGCCCGGGCCAACAGCCTCTGCTTCTTCTCTTGCTTGGTCTCTGGTCTGTACTTGTGGGCAAGCTTAAGCAGCTGGGTAGCTGTTTGGCGGTCCAAGGCCTGGGTGAACTGGTTAATCGCAGGGGGCACCTTTAGCCGCTTGTATAGGATGGCCCTCTGTCGCTGCAGCCGGATGTAGCGGGGCCATTTAACAAAGTGGGTGAGGTCTCTCTTGGGCTGGATGTCCTGTCCAATGCCAAAATTCTTTGGCCTCTTCTCAAAAAGGGGATTTACCACCTTCTTGGCCTCCTGCTTCTTCACGACAGCAGGGGCCGGGGCCACCTTCTTGCCCTTGGCCTTCTTCCCTTTTGGCATCTCGGCCGGCTGACAGAAAGCAAATAGTTTTTTTTTTTTTTTTAACCTGTACAACTTTCTGTGTTGAGGGCCAAATTAATTAGATTTCTTCTCATTGTTTCACTGTTTCAGATTTCACTCTTACATCTTTGTGTTTTTTTTTCAGAACTGGGGATTGAAGTTTTTATTCCACTGAGCCATCCCTCCAGCCCTACTCTTACATCTTTGATTCACTTTTAATTTATTTTTTACAAGATGTGCAAGGAGGTCTTAGGGTCTAAAAAGGACCTCAAGAAGAACTCAGTTTTCTGTTTCCTGACTCTTGTCTTTTTGTGTGTGAATATGTAGTTGTTATAACATAATTTATTGAAAAGGCTGTCTTTTCCCCACTGTGGGTTCTTGGCATCCTATTCAGTGTGTTCTAAATGAGTGGATTAATATCTAGGATCTTGGTTGTCCCACATATCATTTCTGTGCTAGTATGATGCTGCTTTGATAGAGGTTAGTCCGCTGCTAACCTCTTTTATATATCATCCCTTTTTTCTCTTGTCTTCAAAATATTCTTGGGTCTTTCATTTTGAAAGTTTGATTATGGCATATTTTGGGATATTATTGTTTGGGTTGAATTTAATTGGTTACTTTGACTTTCCTGTACATAGGCTCTTACATCTTTCTTATAAAGTTTTCTGCTATTATTTCCTTAAAATATCTATCTGACCCTTCATTGTTCTTTTCCTTTGACTCTCTTATTTATTTTTATTTTGGGAAGAAATTGTTAAAAAGGAAAAATAAAGGAGGATGGGGAAAGAAGGGAAGGGAAAAGAGAAAAGAACTGCAAGTTTGGTATACTGTGTCTCTTAGTTCATAGGAAAGGAATGCTTGTCTGATTGGAGAATTTTTTATGACAAAAACATCCCTTTTCATGCTGTCCCATAAATCCTATAATCATTCTTCATTTTTTAATTTTATGAGTAAAAGGTAAAACAAAATTTCATAACAATATGGTATGAAAATAAGTTAATATATTGCATATTATTATCTTTAAAGAAGTTACTCAAAGTATAAGATATAGGCATAAAAAATTCTCCAATCAATATAAGCATTCCTTTTGTGTGTGTGTGTGTGTGTTGTGGTTTTTTTTTTTTTTTTCATATTTTCGGGAAGGGTCTACAGGTGTTCAGGATCTCACTACTAGATCAGACTTGTAGTGATCTACCTGTTTATAGCCTCCCAAGAGCTGGGATTACAGGTGCGCATTACCACACCCAGTCTCAATTGCCCTCTCAGTGCACCCCAGGGGTGGGGCCAGCATGGCAGGCCTGGGATCGAACCTCTGGCCCCTGAGCCTGTTTGCAGGTGCTTTAATCCATTGAGCTGTTTGGCTAGCCCTAGCATTCCTTCTCTATGAACCAAGAGACACCACCAGTATACCAAACTTTCAGTTTTTCTCTCATTTCCCTTCCCTCCTTTCCCCATGCTCTTTTATTTTCCCTTTTTTTTTTTTTAACAATTTCTCCCCAAAAGAAGAAAAAAAAAAAAACAGCAACAAAATAAGAGGTTTCAGGTACAGCCCCATCAGCCTGCTTTTATTCTGTATGTCCTTGTCCCCAAGCACAGCCCTGGTTTGCCTAACTTACCTCCTTTTGTCTTGGGTTCTCGTTGTTGGTTTGGACTTTTTAGGACACTGGTCCCACTGGTCCATCCTTGTGCCCCACATGAGACCCTACTGCTTTGCTGGCAGTCCCTCTGGGTTCCTGAGAGAGACTTGCCTCTGCTGTGGCGGAAGCAAGGCTTGGAGCCATTCTCTGGACCCGCTGGGTTGCAGTGGTGGGGACAGTGACGGGAGGGGATGTTTTCCACGCTGGGTTGCAGTGGTGGTGATCAATCTTCATTAAAATTCTTTTTTTTTTTTTTTTTTTTTTTTGCTCTTTTCTTTTTTAACTATATATTTTGAGTAACTTGAGTCCAAGATCACATTGTTGGCTGCAGAGATATCTGAACAGTCTAAGCATCTGCCTGGTGCAAACAAGGACCTGGGTTCCATCCCCAGTAGTACATGCCATGCTGGCCCCTCAAACCCAGGTGCACCTTGCTGGCCACTGAAACTGGGCATAGTGGTGCATGCCTGTACTCCTAGTACTGGGGAGGCTGGGACAGGACAGGAGGATCACCTTGAGTCTGAACTGCATAGTGAGAGTGTATTAAAAAAGCACATTCTGTCCTGTGCTTGATCAGTTCTACTACTGATTTTCTCTACTGAAGTTTTATTTATTTCATTGCATTTTCAGTTGTACCATTCCTGTTTCATTTTTTAAAAATTATTGCCATCTCTGTTTTTCATTCTGATCATGTATTGTTTCCCTCTTTATGTTGAATATTTTCTGTGTATTACTATCTTGAAATGTTCAATTTCCCTTATACAATGATTTTGAATTCTTGAACATGCAGTTCATATCCATTTCTTTAGGGTCAGTTGATAGCATTCTATCCTGTCTCTTTAGCAGTATCATGATCCCCCTATTGTTCTTGATACTTGTGAGTGTGCATGGATGTATGTGCCTGTGAAATATGTCCTCATTCCACACTCAAGATTGGAATCATACAGGAAGGCCCTTCAAGAGATAAGTTCTGTGCAGAGAGCTTGCAGAGGCTCTGTGCAGGGGTCCTGTGCAGTCCTTCTAGCATGCTTTCTAAGTCTAGGACCACTATGACAGACATGGCTTTGGGACAAGCCTGAAGCCTAGGGCTTGCTGTGGCTGAAAGGAATGGAGTGAGTCACAAACTTAGCACTGCTGTGTAGTGTGATGCTACAGCATGCCCAAGGCCCTGATCCCTCTTCAGGCACCAGGGCACTGATCTCCCACGGCTGTGGGAGAGGCTAAAGCTGGAGATTGATCATGTGTGTAGAGCACTCGAGGTGAGCCATGCAAACAAACGGTTCCAGCTCTGGGAATGTGGAGAGCCAGGTTAGTAAGGGGGGTGTCCTGTGACAGCAACTTGCCAAGTGTATAAATAAATGTGCAGCAGTCACCTCATCTCCCCCTTCTGGAAAGAGGATTCTGCCTGACTTCAGCTTTATGCTTCCTGCCTCTTATCTTTATTTCCTCATCCTCCACCATCCTTCACCCTGAGAATTTTGAGAACCATGCTGGCTGCAGCAGACAATGGAGAGCTGCCTGCTGTTAAGGCCAGTTAAGAGCTCAGGACTTCTAACATTTGCCCTGAAATGATAAGTACCAGATATCAGCTCTGAATTATAAACCTAGACATCTATCAGGGGTTCTAACGTCCTTTCTGGCATGAGAGCAGGTTTTCAGGCTCAGTTTTCAGGTGTCAATTTGGAATTCATGGCCATGAGAATACATCCATTCCAGGGCTTTACTGTTCAGGACCCAGTATTAAAGTCCGAGTAAAAATGTGGTGCTCACTTTGTTCTTTTTCTCTCAAGCAGAGGATGTGTCTCTCTAAACCATGTTACTGGGCTTGGGATGAGAGAAACCTGGTTGATACAAATTAATCTTCTTACCCACTTTGATGTATTTTTTTTTAAATGAATACTGTCAGGTACTATGCTATCCTGTCTTAGTTTCCTTAGGTTTTGTGAAGATATTTCCATTCATGGGTAAATATTCTAATTGAGATTTCTAAAGAGGCACAATCACCAAAGAGACACATCTATCATCTTGGCCCTTTCACATAACACATCTCGAAATCAGGTGGCATGATGCTTTCGGGTTTGCTCTTTTTTTCTCAAGATTGCTTTGTAATTATATACAAATCAAATTTTTATGCTATTTTGTGAAAAATGGCATTGGAATTTTGTTAGGGATTATGTTGGTCCATAGGTTGGTGTGGGTACTATGGATAATTTAACAATATTAATTATTATAGTACATTTGTGTGGGGTGCCTTGCTTTTGTGTCACCTGTAATTTCTTTCATTTGTATTTAATAGTTTCTACTTTCACTTTCTTAGTTAAATTGATTCTGTCTTCTTATGCTAATATAATCAAACTATTTTCTAAACATTTTTAATACATTGTACTGTTGCTATTTAGAAATATTACTAATTCTATATTTTTTTATTGTGCAAACTGCCAAAATTATGGAATTCACTTATCAGTCTAAATGTTTTTTTCTGGTATAAATATTAGTGTTTTCTCTGTAACAGTCTGTGGTCATGAAATAGAGATAATTTTATTTTTTCTTTCCCATTTAGATATATTTTATTTATTTTAATACATTTTATTCATTTCTAAGATTCTACCAGAACTATCTTGAGTGAAAGTGGTTAAAGTGGCTCTTCTTTTCTTTTCCTGACCTTAGAAGAAAAGTTTGAACTTTCCTATAGATAGTATGATGTTAGCTATATGATGGTGAGATATAGTCTTTATTGTGTTGAAGTATCTTACTTTCATATTTAAATTGTTGAGAGTTTTCTTACCATGAAAGTATCTTGAATTTTGCCAAATATTCTCCTGTGATGATCATCTCATTTTCATCTTTTCTTCATTTTAACTTTTTTATTTTAAAGAGAATGAAAAATAAATGTCACCAGAAACAATACAGAATTTCAAAAACATTAAAGGAATTAGACAATAATTGTTATTTTCTATATTGTTGTCTTCAAAGTAATTGTTCAGATTACTATGTATAAGCATGGAAAGTTGTCAAAAAAATTAAGCAATAAGTGTTCCTTTCAACAAACCAATAGAAATTAGTAGTACAATTACCTTAGTTATCCTGTGTATCCATGTCTTCAAGATTTCTATGTTTTCCTCCAGTAGATTTAGTGTTTCTATTTTAATACTTCGGTCTTTGATCCATTTTGACTGTAGCACATGGTGATAGAAATGGTTCTAGTTTTAGTCTACAGTTTGGGAAGCTTTTGCACAACCATTTATTGAAGAGGCTATTTTTCTCCCATACTATCCTCACACACTAACGTATGTTTGGCCCCTTTATGAAAACTAAGATGGCCAAGTGTTTGTAGTTGTATCTTCATCCTTTAGCCTGTTCCATTGATCCTCAGGGCTGTTTTTCTGACAGTATCATGCTGATTTTATTTTAGTAGTGTCATAGTGTGGGGCTTTGCAAGGGGAACACAACAATACAGGACACTTAAACACAAGACTGTTTCATAATGAATAACCCAAACAATGACCAAAGAATTCAGCTGAGTGTGTGAATCCCATGGTAATGTCCTGCATGAGTCCAGCTGAAGACCTAAAGCGCGTACAATGCCTCCTACAAGCCAAACTGGAGGCTTAAAACCCATGATAGTGTCTCATGCAGATTTCTTTACAGCTCTGTGCTGGAAGGCCCAAAGGTCAATGGTGAAACTTAGAAAATCTGTATTAGCAGGATGAAGGATCTGTGCTAGCAGACTGAGGGATCTGCCTGGAGCCAAGATGCAATGCTGAAACTAAGAGCAAGAGCTTTCCCCCCAAATACCATGACCATTCTCAGCTACAGTGAGGTCCCAAGCTCCTCCAGTGATGAGGAAGGTCAAGTTACAATGCAATAAGCTTCTTCAGGAGACCGCACTGTGCATCATCTTCCTCTCTAGAGCCAGAAAGCAATGCTCAAGGCTCTCCCACAGTGAACCATAGTTATTTTTCAGCAACCATGAGGTCCCAACCTCCTTTGATGACAAGAAAAGCCAAGTTCATCAGAAAAACTAATATGACAGGTCACCCAGCAGAATAGCCAAGGAGAATCAGCAGCTTCAAATAGTTCCCCAAGAGTCTCTCCAACAGTTTCCCTAACAGTCTCTTTCCATCTTCATCTTCATTAGTTCTGCTTCTTAAAGTGCTGGAAACAATCCTCAGGTGGGCCACCCCCACCCAGTGACATAATAGTTCATTTCAGCTGGGTGTAACAAGCTGGCTACCAGTTGTCAATCTACCATAAATAGCTTTGTAGCATAATTTTGAATTAGCTACTGTGATGCCTTCTGCATCGCCTTTGTTGCCCAAGGTTGCTTTTGCTATTCTAGGTCTCTTCTGAGTCCAGCTCAATTTAAAATTTTTTTCTAGAAGTTTTAGGTATATTAATGGTATTTTGATTGGGATTGCATTGAATCTGTATAATACTTTTGAGAATATGTCCACTTGACAATATTGATTCTTCCTATCAATAGTCAAGGAACAGCTTTCCATTTTTTGAAGTCCTCTCTGATCTTTTTTCAAAATACTGTAATTTTCATTGTCTAGATCTTTTATTTCCTTTGTTGGAGTGATGCCTAATTATTTCATTCTTTTAGATGCTTTTGTGAAAGATGTGTTTTCTCTAATTTCTCCCTCAGTGTCTTTGCTATTTGTGCACAGGAATGCTATTGATTTTTGAAAGTTGACTTTGTATCCAGATGTACCACTGGATTTGTTTATTAATTGTAGGGCTCTTTTGGTGTTTTTTGGGGTCATCCATATAGAGTATTGTATTATTTCTGAATAATGATAATTTCACTTCTTCCTTTCCAATCATTATTCCTTCTATGTCTCGCTCTTGTCTAATTTCTTTGGCTAATGTTTCCAGAACTGTATTGAAAAGGAGTGATGACAGTGGACATTCTTATCTTGTTCCTGATTTTAAAGTGAACGTTTTCATTTTCTTCTCCACTTAATATGATGTTGGCTCTTGGTTTGTGGTAGATATCTTTTATCAGACTTTGTTTTTAATATGGTGAATCAATATATTAATTCCTATGTGTTATATCACATAGCCAAGGTGAATTTTGATTTCTTCCTCTTGGTGTCCTCAAATTGCAAGTTACTTATATTAAGATGTCAGGTCAGAGAAATAGTTGGGATACAAAGTAGGTGCATATATATCTGTAAGAATTTCTTGCTGATATTAATGTGTATCTGTTGACTCCAAAGGTATGTTTTAGGACATTTGGGAAAGTTTTTAGACATAACTGTAAAGTTACTTTATCATTTTTCATAACATATATTTGATTTAATATAAACTTCATTATTTTATTAGATTTAAAATTAAATTGCTTTTAAAATTCTAGAATTTATTTACATTTTTATTAGTACATGATTGTGTTTCATGATGTTTAAATCCTTTGTGTGGAGTTGATACATATGTTACACATCTTAATACTTTTAAAAACCCTTTCAAACCATGTTCCTCTCCACTGCATCTCACTTTCTTCTCATTTGATAATGACATATCTTTCTACTTTCTATTATCTATCTTCTATTTCACTTTTTACTTATAAATGGGCTGTCATATGAGAAAGACAAAAAAGAGGAAAGTGGGTCCCAGGTATGATCTGAAGCATGAATTGAAGACCACAGAGAAAGAGTGAAGAAAGAAACTTCAACAAAGATGAAGAAGGCAGCCCATGACATCTCCCCGAAAGGGGACTCCTTGTGTGAGAGGAGCATATTAAACCTGCAGGCACATGGTGACTGCTGATGAATCCAGAAACCTTCAAGGAGATGCAGCAGTAGAAGGGAGCTGTGGATGTGAAGGACTGTGCTAGCTAGTGGTGACTGCTGAGGGATGACTTGTCCATGCGAGAGAGCATTTGGCTCTAAGCCATCTTGGAGAGGGTCAAGTTGAGCTCAGAACATAGAGGTTTCTGGCTCCATCTGGCAGCTCCAAGTTTGGCTTAGGTATGAAAAAGGTGGAATTGAAGGTCAAATGAGTCTAGGGTCAGTCAGAAGGTGTAGGCTTTTCAGGATTATCCACTACTGCATGCAAAAGTTACTGCTGTCCTGTTGGGATAAAACAATATGAATCAAGACTTTGTCTCCACAGGTTATGTACCACCGATAGCACAGACAGACCTAGAACTGGACTCTCTCTCTCTCTCTCTCTCTCTCTCTCTCTCTCGTTTGTCTTGTTGTGGTGGTTTTGTGTTTTTCTGAATGTGTTTGGTACTCACTTTGCAGCTCAGACTTGTAGTGATCTGCCTGTTTTCAGCCTTCCCAGCACTGGAATTATAGGCCTGCACCACCATGCCTGGTATCGGTGGCTGGCTCAGTGAACCTGGGGCTGGGGCCCAGTCCCTGTGCTTGCCTAACCAGGTGCTTAGTCCACTCAACTATCTCACTGGCCTGGAGTTTTTGTTTTTGATTTTATCTTCTTCACTCTTTAATCTTGTTTTTATATCTATGTGAATGTGGTTTCCAGCCTCTTTGTGGTTCTCTTCCTTTTATATCTTCTTTGTCTCTTTAACTCCAGTTTTCCGCACTACTTTCCCAAAGTTAGTGTGATCCTCACTTGTTCCCCAGCCTTACTTATAATCTCTTGCTCTTCTTCCACTTATTTTTTTTTTTCCCCAATTCATTTTAAATTTAGTCCTTTAGGGGAACATTCACATATTAAGGACTTGTATACTGCATAGAATTGTCTTATCTGTTTTATTTTTTTTTAAAAAACGTAACCACACATCTGGTTCATATGGTTAAGTATGGCAAACTAATGGATAGCTCACTTTGTCATTTTCTAGGCTGTTTCATGCTTTTATCATTGGTGATGACATCGCTATAGCCAAAAGGGAAATAATTATTCTAGGTAGCCATTCTTCCTGGTATTCCAAGACAATAAATTTACTAAGTATCACAGAAAATACTCTGACAGTGACAAAGAACTTGGGGCCAGGCAAACAGGCAGCATTCCCAAAAAATTGAACATGTAAGAATATGTAACAGACTCAAAATTCAAAAACTGGTCGCACCTCAAAGATACCTTGGACAAGTAGTCATTTCCTAAAGGTCTTAAATAATAGCAACAAAACAACTCACCATAGGTAAGTTATAAGCATCACCCCAGGAATTAAATTTAAAAAATTAGAAAACACTTAAACAATATGCAACCCCATACATCTACTTTACTAAGGGCAAACCAGGGGAAATGAAGTGTGAAAATCTAAAGGCCACCCACATAACCTCTCTGAACAACAGAGCAAGTGAATAAGGCTCTAGAAAAAAAAATCAAATCACAAATAATTTCTCAGATAACTGCTTAAATACTGTCCAAAATAAGAACCACACTTAGTGACTCTAGAGCAGATAGAGACAAAAGCAACAGAGGAGCTTAAGAAAATTGTGGAAGCCATGAATGCCCAGCATAGGAAAGAAATGGAATCTATAAGGTAGATTAAAGCACATATCCAGGAGAATAAAAATTCCAGAAAGCATTCACTGCAGATTAAGCCAATGTGAGGACAGGATCTCAGATTTAGAAGACAGGCTTGCCCTTAAATATCACGAAAAGAATGATTTCTGAAAAATAGCAAAGGACTGAGAACTAATCCAGCAGATGCTAAATGAGGCGAAGTAGAATAACTTAAGATTGAAAGGATTTGATGAAAAAGGATTTGATGCTGTTCACAAACATCATGTCAGGGAACTTTCTTGGAAGAGAAAAATGATTTGACAATATATTATAGAGAAATAATATACTTCCTTGAAAAAGAATGCCAGAGGAAATTTTTTAAATAATTTCATTGAGAAAAAATAATAATGAGAAAGTTTCAAAACAGATTAGTAGCACGATTTCAATAATAAATACGATGCGTAGTGTTCTCTTGGTTATTCATTCTACAAGATGCAGACAAGATATCCTCTCCACAAACACTATTAGAACAAATCTTTTTATTAATTAAATTAAGAGAATGTAGCTCTATATCTATCCTAACTATTTTGAATATACAGAAACAAAATGGTCATAAATTTGTATTCCTTTTTTAAGTTTTGTCTGAGAAGGGTATTCAGTTATGATTTAAATATTGTATTGCTTAAATTCAGCAAAATATTCCAATATAGTCTAGTACTTCATAATAATAGTGGGTTATCCACAGCACAGTCAATATCAGAAGTTGTTGACTTGACCCTCTTACAGTTCAGCTCATTAATATTGCTTTACTTTTTATACCTTGTGTTTATACTTTTCTGTGGGATAGTTAACACCAAGATAAAGCCAGACCTATATAACAAGAAATGTAACTTTTGTATCTGACAAGGTCAGTCAAGTCCCCTCAGGGTTTATCTCTAAACCCTGTACTGCACTTTGGAGATTATTTGTCTGTGTCAGCCATGTGGATGAGTCATAGCCATTGCTTGACTAATTTGCTCTCTGTGGAATCCTGAGAGAATGTTTTCTCTCCATGTGACTCTCCTTAGACACACTATTCAACATCGATCGCATTCCTCTATGGTCCCACAATCTTCTTGATCAGAAAATTTGGGACAAAATCGAGTTATAGGATGTTATAGTACAGGTTCTCCTATGTCCTGAGTCCTCACGGATTTAGGGCCAAAATGGTGACTGTCTTTGCAGCCCTTCTTCTTCTAGAATTTTTGGTCTGCAAACTTAGGTTATTAACCGTCCAGAAGAGAAGCTTATTATTACCCTACAACATATGCAGTTGTGTTTAACCTCACTATCTATCTGAATATCAAACACCTTAGGCATAACAGGAAACATGTATTTTCCATCAATATTGATATGTTAAACTTAAGTCTCTATAGAATATGGAAAAACATTTTAAAGATATGAATAAACAATTACATATTTTTACACAGAAATTTAGAAATCTAAATATATATATATATATATATATATATATATATATATATATATATATATAAAATTGTAGTAGGACAGTCCTGTGATAATTTTCTTTTCTTGTTTCCTTTTTTCATTTATTACCCTTTATAAAAAAATTTACTTGAGAGACAGTATGGCAATAATTGGTATGTCATGACAAGAAGTATGTATTTGAAAGACCAGAATGACAGGCATTCCCAGCATGACCCCACTGTTAGACATTGCTATCTTCAGTGCAGTCATTCAGTTCACAGGTATCATTACATATAGTTAGTCAGGGTGAGAATCCCACCAAATAACTGCTAGTTTCAACAAGCTGATGACAGTTCTCAGGATCATTGCTGTACCCACCTTGTGGGTATAAATACATGGCTTTGCTCCTGTCTTATTTCCTAGCTTTTCTCATTGCCCTCTCTTCGTTGTCTAATCCTCAAGTTCTCGCTTTCCTTTTAATTTGTTATACCTTTCTATTTGTATTTCTTCTTTTGAGTTCTCATACTAGGGAGACTATATGATGTTTACACATGTGGGTTTGGTTATTTCACTTACTAATATGTCTTCAAGTAGCATTCACTTCATTATAAATGCTTCAAATTTATCATTTTTTATACTGGAGTAATACTCCCTTGTATAAAAATACCACATCTTTTTCTTCCATTTCTCAGGTGATAAGAATCTTGGCTGTTTCCAAGATGTAGCTATCAGAAATCATGCTGCTATAGACATAGGTACACATATATCACTATGACATGATGTTTTCACTTCCTCTGGGAAAATTCCCATTAGGGGGAATAGCTGGCTCAAATGGGATTTACAGTCTTAGCTTTTTAAGGAGTCTCCACATTGATTTCTATAATGATTGCACCAGTCTACATTCCTACCAACACGGAGTGGGGTTTCTTCTTCCCCATAGCCACTCCAACATGTGTTGTTAGTTGATTTGTTTGTGATGGTCATTCTTTCTGGGGTGGGATGGAATCTCAGTGTTGTTTTAATAGGCATTGCATAGATGGCTAGTGATGTGGAGCATTTTTTCATATATTTATTCTTTTGTTTAATTTCATCTTCTAAGAAGTATGTGTTCATCTCAGATGCCCATTTCTGGATTGGGTTTTTAAATTTAGGGGCCTAATGTTTTTAGTTCTTTACGAATTCTAACATGCAGACTTTTGTCTAGTGCTTATTAGTTAAGAACTTTTCCAAATTTGTGGGGTGTCTTTTCACTTTGTTGGTAATTTCATTTGACATTCAAAAAATTCTAAATAAGAGGACTTCCCTGTTGTTAACTCTTTCCAGTATTACCCGTGAGACTTGATTTTTGTTCATGAACTCTTTGCCTACCCCTATGTCTTCAAGAGTTCCTCCTGCTTTTTCTTCCAGGGTATTGCATGTTTTTGTTTTAATGTTTAGATCTTTACTCCATTTTGATTTTAGCTTAGTTCATGGTGATAGACCTGGGTCAAGTTTTAGTTTCCAGCGTATAGAGTGTCAGTTTTTCCAGCACCATTTGCTAAAGAGGCTATATTTCCTCCAGTGTGCATGGTTGGCCACTTTGTCAAAGAAATGGTCACTGAGTGTGTTAGTAGCAGTTTCTGTGTCTTCTAATCTACTCCACTGATCCTGTGGTCTATTTCATGGCCAGTGCCGTTCTGATTTTATCACAGTAGCTTTGTGATAAACTTCAAGTGAGGCATTGTAATGCCTCCAGCCTTGTCTTTGTTACCCAGGATTGCTATTCCTAGTCTTTTCCAGTTCCAAATAAATTTTAGGAAGAATTTCTCTAGGTCCGGGAAGTATGTTGGTGGTAGTTTGATAGGAATTGAATTAAATCTGTATAGCCATTTTGGAGATATGGCCATCTTTCAGGAGCAGGGAATATCTTTCCGTTTTCTGAAATCCTCTACAATCTGTTTTTTCATGGGACTATAATTTTCCTTGAAATGATCTCTGACTTCTTTAGTTAGATTATTTTTGAGGTATTTCATTTTCTGTGTTGCTATTGTAAAATGCATTGTTTCTGTAATTTCCCTGTCAGCGTTTATTATCTGTGTAGAGGAATGCTATTGACTCTTGGGTATTGACTTTGTATCCTGTTATGCTACTGAATTTGTGTATCAATTCTAGTAGCTTCTTGGTGGAGTTTTTTAGTTCTTCCAAGTAAAGTATCATGTCATCTGAAAATAATGATAATTTAACTTCTTCTTTACCTGTTCTTATTCCTTTTATTTCTCTCTCTTGTCTAATGGCTCTAGCTAATGACACCAGAACTATACTGAATAGGAAGGGTGATGGAAACAACTTTGTATTGTACCAGATCTGAGAGTAAAATATTTCAATTTTTCCCCATTTAGAATTATATTATAATTGGGTTGTCATAAATGTCTTTTATCAGATTGAATTAAAGGCCATCTATTCCAATTTTCTGGAACAATTTTGAATATGAATAAGTTTTGGACTTTGTCAAAAGCTTTTTCTCCATCAATTGAGGTGATTGTGTGGTTTTTATATTTGGCTCTATTGATATAGTGTATTGTATTTATAGATTTTCAAATGTTGAACCGTCCTTGCATCCCTGGGACCTGGACTTTTCTTTGTTGGTAGGTTTTTTTTTCTTCCATTTTGTATTTCATTGGCTGTTATTGTGCTATTGAGAGCTGTTATTTCTTCTTGATTTAGTTTTGATAATTTGTACCTTTCAAGGAATCTGTCCATTTCTTCTGTGTCTTCTATTCTGTGAGGTTAAAGTTTCTCAAAGTAGCTATTGTCAATATTCTGAATATCCACCAGTGGAAATTTATGACAACCAAGTCAACCCTCCAAAATATGTTGAGGAACATTATAGAAAGAGATAAAAATTCCATAATTTCCAAGAGAGGGAATCTACCAGAGAAGGCAAGCAATTAAACAGAGGGGAGAATTAAAAGCAGTTAGTCTAAAATAGGAAAATAACATGGAAAGGATAAGTCAGTACATATCAGTTCTAAGCATTGATGTTAATGGTCTCAGTTCATCAATCAAAAGGCACAGAGTGGTGAAATGGATCAAGAAGCAAAATCTATCAATATGCTGCTTCCAAGGAAAAGTTAACTAAAAAAATGATAGACTCAAAGCCAAAGTTTGGAAAGTAATATTCCTTGTGACAAATACACAGAAGAAAGAGCAGCAGTAGCCATTCTACTTGCAGATAAAGTGAATTTAAACCAAGCTTGATTAAGAGAGATAAATAAGGTCACTGTATACATGTGAAGGGGAAAGTCAAAGAGGAAGAGAGAACAATAATACATATATAGCAATAAACACCAGTACACACAACTATGAAAAATCATACTAAACAATAATACAATTGTATTAGGGGATGTGAATATCCCACTGTCACAGAAAGACAGATCAACTAGGCAAAAGTCAACTATAGAGTGTTATACCTAAACCAAAATTTTGAGTAAATGGATGTAGTAGATATCTACAGTGTTCTACAGTACAACATCAGAATACACCTTTTTCTCAACTGCATACCAGACCTTCTCCAAAATAGGCCACACACTAGCTCATGAATATGCTTAAGTAAATACAAAGCATCTGAAATTATTCCATGCATACTATCAGAATGATAGGTCAAGAGAGATTCTATTTTCTTTTATAATTACATTTTAGGTCACTTAAGTTCACTTAAACTGTAGGTAAATCCACTCTATCCTCTTCCTTCCATGTAGCATATATAGATAAGAATATATAGTCAAAACAAATTTGGAAGTGATGTACATGTGAAACTATAATGCACCATGATGGGAAGATGTTAAATAGTGTCTGTAGAATTTAAATCTTATGGTAATGTGTGATATTCTTGTAAAAATCGCCCATATAAAGCAATGAGGTAATGTGGTTATTATGGAAACTTACAAACTATAAGCAAGAGGTGAAGTCCAAATGGGGAACAATGATTTGTGAGTTGTGATGCAAAGTCAAGGCATCATTATATAGAAATATTACATCTTTTTCAACCATTCCTCATGTGATGGACATCTTGGTTGTTTCCAACATTTTGCTATCACAAATTGTGCTGCTATAAATATAGGTACACATATATCACTATGGTACAATGTTTTCAGTTCCTCTGGGAAAATTCCCAGTAGAGGGATAGCGGCTTGATTGGGATTTCTAGTCCTACTCTTTTGAGGAGTCTCCACACTGACCTCCACAATGGTTGAACCAGTCTACATTCCTACCAGCAGTGGAGAAGTGTTCCCTTTTACCCACAACCTCTCCAACATTAGTTGTTGATTGATTTCCTTATGACAGCCATTCTTTCTGGAGTGAGATGGTATCTCAGTGTTGTTTTTATTTGCATTTCACAGATGACTGGCGATGTGGAGCATTTTTTCATATATTTATTCACTTCTTTAATTTCGTTCTCTGAGAAGTATGTATTCATCTCTGATGCCCATTTCTCAATTGGGTCTTTAAATTTGAAGGTCCTGTTATATCTTAGTTCTTTATATATTCTAGACAGTAGACTAGAATACTGACAGCATTAGACTAGAATACTAGACAGTAGACTCTGTCTGATTGCTTATTAGTTAGGATTTTTTCAAAATTTGTGGGTTGTCTTTTCACTCTGTTGACAATTTCTTTTGACATGCAGAAGTTCCTTAAGAAGAGTTGATTCCAGTTGTTGATTCTTTCAAGTGCTTCCCATGCGAATATATGTTTGTTCATGAACCCTTTACCTACCCCTATATCTTCAAGAGTTCCTCCTACTTTCTCTTCCAGGAGATTGAGTGTTTCTGTTTTAATGTTTAGATCTTTAATCCATTTTGACTTTAACTTAGTGCATGGTGATCAGTTGCTGGTTCACAATAAAGGTTTCTTTCTTCCTGTGTGTTCAGGTTCTCTCATGGTGCTTTTCCTGAGGGACATTGCTGTAACAAGACCACACTGCAATGAAACTGGAAATCAAAGGTAAAAGAAACCACAAGAACTTAATAGATAAATCAATATTATCACCCTCCTGCACAGCCAATGTGTCACAGATAAAATTAAAGAAGAAGTTATATAGTTTCTACAACTAAATGATAGGACAATACTACACATCAGAACTTATGGGACACTAAGAAGGAAATTTGTAGCTGTGAATACCCATATGAAAAAAACAGGACAAGAACCAATGTACAACTTAATGGTGAACCTCAAACTTCTAGAAAAAGAAAAGCAATATAAGCCAAAAGCGCTTGTGATGGAGGAAATTAAGAAGATCACAGAAGAAATTAATGTATTGGAGACTAAGACAACAATATGATGAACAATAAATAGAAAGGCTGGTTCCATGAAAGATTAAATGAAATTAACAAACTCTAATCCAACGTCATCAAAAAAAGGAAAAAAAAAAGAGTGATATCCACACAATTAGGAATGAAGTGTGGGTTAGGGAGATAGCTCAGCAGTACAATGAGTACCTGCCTGATGAATGAAATGTCCTGAGTTTGATTCCTGGTAGAACAAACAAGATGAAATCACAATGGACCCTGAAGAAACTCAGATAATCTATACCTCTTTGAAAATTTGTTTTCTTATAAAATGAAAAATGTAAAAGTAATAGACAGATTCCTAGATAGATGTGAATTACAAGAATTGAATCAAGAAAATATAAAAAACCTAAATAAACCAATATCAAAGAAATTGAAGATATAATTATAAACTTACCAATGAATGAAAGCCCAGTCCCTGACAAATTCACTGCTAAATTCCACAAGAAATTTAGAGAACATGTAACAACTGTACTTTGAAACTTTTTAATGAAATTGTTAAGAAAACCAATATTT